>WAAG01054409.1:0-12033 GCA_013390105.1 Tichodroma muraria | reverse complement strand
CCCCGTGCCCGCGGTCGCTCCCAGCCTGGCCCCCGGGGCGAGCCCCCGCTGCCTGACACCCGCCGCCCGCGCTGCGGGACCCGCCGGCGTCCCCTTCCCGCTGCGCCCTCCGGCCCCTCGGCGGTAGCGGGGGCGAAGCTGTACCCCCGCCTCGCTGCCCCGAATCCCCGCCGGGGGCTCCAGGGCGCTCCCCGGGCAGCGCCAGCGGTGGCGGCGGCGGTGCCTTTGCTTCCACTCGCAGAAGCTTTCTTGGCGACGTAGCACAGGAGTCGCCGTTTTGTTCTGAGTCCTGACTGCCAGATACCAGGACGCTGTCGCTCTTTCCTGCCAGTTGGCTAAAAGCAGCTTCCTCAGGAATCCAATTTTTTTAAGTGTTCAGTTGGAATATCCCTTATTCTTGCCCAGCTAGACTATACACCCTGCAAGCAGTCTGTGAGTTCCTCCCTTGACATCAGCTGCCTCTGTTTAACCAAGCATGGAGCCAAGGCCTTGCTGGACTCCTGTTTTGCAAAACACTTAATACTAACACTATATTAATACATTAAAACAGTCAAGCCAGCTAAATTTGTGTGTCTATTATCACTACTAGTACTATTCCTCAATTGTTGCTCAACACTTTGAAGTGGTGAGGATGCCTTAACTGGAAGGTGAAAGGGAAGAAAGGAAGAAAGAGGATGAAAAGAGAAGATTTAGTGATGGTGACAGCAGCCAAGCCTACAGCATCCCTTTTCCTGTCTACAGAGAGAAAAATAGAGCACAGACAAGTCACCAAGTGTCTGCCATAAACTGGAGCTAGCTGCAGTTGGGATATGTGGAATAGCAGAAGCTTAAGCACAGGGAAATATGTTAGCAGGACTGGGTCCAAAACATTCTGCGCTGTGAGAGTGAAACATACAGGATCAGCTTGAACACTCATGTCAATACCACCTTTAATGAATGAAGCAGCCCAAACCTCAGAGCTAATAATTCAGCCGTCTCAAGCCTGTATTTATTGGAGATTTCTACTGAAGATACTGTAGCTTCCCTGCCCTAGTAGCAACCCTATATATCCAGGGCCTGTGTATGCTCAGGTGTTACACGGCATGGATACTTAGCTGGGCTACCCTACAAATCAGATAAAGATCACATCTGCCGCAGCTGCCAACAGGTGAGACTGTAAACCTGAGGTTTGGGAGTAGCACCTGAGGGTGCTATTTCTGGCTTTTCTAATTGCTTGTCTGGTTATCTTGGGCAATCACTTAACCACTCCCTGCTACAGGTTCCTTGACAGCATTATGCCTCGCCCTCCATGAAAATCACATGAATGCCCGTGGATGAAATGTATTGTTTGAGGTTCACACACACTATTATTTTGGGTTGTGTACAAATACAGAAAGACTCACTCTAAGTAAAAACCTCAACCCTCAAGATTTTTCATTTTCAAGTCATTAAAGCTAGCAATGGGATTTTTCTGCGAAATGGAAATTATGGAGCACAGTTGGGGAGTAAGGTGCAAACCAGGTAGCAAAATGGAGTGGAATGAACCTGGCACTGTGAGTGTGCTGGGGAAGTGGCAGAGGACACTTGTTCGGGACAGTCTGTCAGGAAAACAGCAGGGTGGTCTCTTGCTTGAGGCCGTGCAGCGGTTTGTTTCTTACTCATGTTAATTCCAAGGTACTGGGATCTGTGTGGTTGGGTTTTTTCCTGTGCCCTTTGCAATGAGGGGCCTATAAACAGCACTTACCTGATTACTGTTTTTTCTCTTTCTTCTTGGACTTCCCATCGTGTTTCTTATAAACCATTCAGTTTTCTTTTTGCAGTTTTCACATTGTCTAGATGTGAAAGGACAGAAACTGCAGAACAGATAAGGACAGAAACTGCAGAACAAAACCTGAATAACAGGTTGGCCAGTGTCAGTTGAACTCAGTGGTTGTGTAAGTTTCTTTCCAAAGGATGATTAAAACTCCCTCAGGCTCTGATATTTAATTTTAGGTTTGTATATCAAATTCTGAAAATGAAAATGGGAGAGTTTTGAGAGACAAGCAGCTACTGGCAGGTGTTCAGGTGATGTTACCTGCTGTTTCCACATGCTCATGTCTCTTCATGGTGATGGGATGAACTTTTTGTGCCAAATTACAGAATCAGTCAGGTTAGAAGGGACCGTAGTGGATCATCTGGTCCAACCTTCCTGCTTAAACAGGGTTGTCCTTGAGCACTTTGCACAGAATAGTGTCAAGAAACAGTTCTTGAATATCTCCAGTGTAGGAGACTCCACACCCTCTCTGGCAATCTGTTCCAGTGTGTGGTCACCTGCACAGTAAAGTTCTTCCTCGTGTTCTGGTGGAACTTCCTGTATATCAGTTTCTGCCTCTTGGCTCTTGTTGCTTGGCAGCACCATGAAGAGCCTGGCCCCATCCTCTTGTTACCCTCCCTTTACATCCTTAAGTATATTGACGAGATCTCCTCTCCGTCATCCCTTCCCGAGGCTAAACAAGCCTCCAGCTCCCTCAGCCTTTCCTCTTAAAGAGATGCTTCAGTTCCTTCATCATCGTTGTTGCCTCCGCTGAACCTACTCCAAGAGCTCCGTGTCCCTCTTGTCCTGAGAAGCGCTGGACACTGCGCTCCAGATGCGCCTCACCAGGGCTGAGCAGAGGAGCAGGACCACCAACCTCGACCGGCTGGCAGTGCCCNCCGCGGGAGGGGCTCGTGGGGCTGCTAGTGACCCGCTCCTGATTGCGTCCCGCGTGTATTGAAGAGCTGCTCTCCCGGGGAGGGGTAATGCGAAGTAAATAAACGGGGGAATCCACGTTAAACTACGGGCAGTCGTAACGACGTTTTTGTGAGACAAAAAAAAGAAAGTTAAAACATAGAAGGCTGCGCTTTAGTTAATGATGGCGGGTGGATGGCTCCGTTGGCGGATTAATGGGGATAATTGATGCCGAATTCGCCGACGGGGTTTGGGTTTCCCGGCGCTGCTGCTGCCCGCAGTTAGCGGAGGTCATTGGCACCGGGATTTAAATCGGCGACTGGCGCGCCTCAGCTCCCACGTCTCCATGCCTTGCTGCGGGGTATTACAGGCTGTTTTTCTGTGCGTTGTAACTCTCACTTAATTGATCTTTGGCTCAACAACAGCTTAAGGAATTTTAGTTTAAACTTGAGGAGTGTGTGAGAGGTGACTTGCAAGGTGAGACCCCTGGCCCGTCTAGCCCAGTATTTCCTTCAAGAGCAGCAAAAGCAGGTGACAATTACGGAGAACTTGTCAGCTTAAGCATTTCAATACTCATTTGTTTGTTTGCTTCCAGCGCTGGAAGACATTTTGCTGATTAATTCAAAATGTAGCAGCAAGAAGGCCACAACTTTACAGACGGTTAAGGTGCCAAGGAGCAATGGTAAGTAAGGAGGAGCTTGTCCCTGGAACTGTGTCAAGTAGTAGGCAACATTTGTGACACAACTTTTGCTTCAGTGCTTTCCTTGAAAAGGTAAAGGGAAAAGCTTTTGTGTTCAGTTTCTACAGGTGGTGGGTCCTCCTCCCATTACAGTTCCATGCATCACTGGTGAGTCACATAACTGCTGCTGCTGCAAAATTAGATTTTGCAATGCTAGGCACTACAGCTCTAACTTTTAGGGACAGGTTGTTCTTTCCCGTGGAGTGTGGGAAAGGGTATGGAGTATTTGCTTGGGCCTCATCTCTTTTCAGGAGTAATTTCTATATGTGATGTATTTATTGTATAAAGAGTGTTCCATCAAATTCTTTGTTGGATAAAAGTCTTTACAAAGATGACAGTGTTTCAAAGGTAGCTTTTGTGGATCTCACCTGGAGTAGTGCCTCTCCTTAAAGAAAGAAAACTAGTGTTTGGCTCGTCTGCATGTGTGGAGCAGTTTATTTGAAGAAATTCTGGAGGTGAATATATTGTCTTCGTCCATGGAAGGGATATGAGTGTGATTCTCCTAATTCCATTGATTACCCTAAAATTCTTGTGAAGTCTCACTAAACTTTAGAGGCTGAGTGCTTTATACTTCAACCTGGAGCTTCCGTCTCTCTCCCACCATGTTAATTTCAGTTTCTGTTGTTAATTATGTTGATCTTTCATTAGTCTATCACGGCATCTGCTACAGCTAATTTTTTCATCTTCTTTGAGAACCTTCAGTCTTTATTATTGTAGACAGCTGGAAATTACAGTTGAAACAGAATCTGTTTAAGGACTCATATCTGAGGTATAAATGTGACCACTAATTAGCACCTCTGACTTTATATATATATATATATATATGTGATAATTGTTTCTTTTCAGTTTTGGACCGAGTACGGAGTTTTTTACCACAGATGGCCCAGGCAAATGATGAGCTCAAAAGAAAAATGGTAACAGCACCTGCTCATCAGTTTGATATTGAACATCTAGACAGTGACACAGAAAAAGTTATAGAAATGGTAAATACATTTTTTTATTTCAATATCAATCTAGATGGGATTAAAATAACTCTCTGACCTTAGAATGAATAATATAATAGATAAAGTGGAGTGTTTACCATTTTCTGTGAAGTCTTTACCATAGCCTGTGATCTGCTGATTCAAAACATAGCTACAATAAAGATATGTATTTGGTTGAAATTTACATCCTGTTTTTCATACTTGCAGAATTTAATCACTGTGGATAAAGTAGTTTAAGAACAGAATAAGATATGCTTTTGAATTGACAGCTCTGAATCAAACGTCACAAACTGAAATGTCTCCTAGGTGATTTGGTATATATAGGCCTAGTACAATACAAGGCCTAGTAAGGCATAACAGAAGGCTTTAGTGTAAGAAGAATAACTGGCTTTCAGCTCTGCTCTGTTGGTATTTTTAAGAATGACTAGATCTTGGGTTTAGAAAAGTTGTTAGTATTGTTGTGGTCCTTTGTTGCTGGTATTTGTTTATTTATTTATGATCACATAAATATTTTCTTTCTGGTTTTAACTGAAGTGCTGCAGCCACATGCTTATATAAGAAAACTTTATTATGAAGGTGATATATGTGCATGACCCAGCCAAATACCTTCTGGCTAAGCAGACCTCAAAAATTGTGGCTCTGTGTGTGGATATATGAGATCCCTTCAAAAAAATATCCTGGTGGTTTAAACTGCTTGCTGTTTTAGAGTAGCTGTAGTGCCCTGAATACTATTACATTTAAAATATGAACTATATTAATATATATATCTACATGTGTTTATATATTTGTCATGACCCCTTATACCCTAAATTATTTAATCTGAATTTTTTACTGAAAAGTAGTTTTGATGCCTGCTGCTTGTCAGTTTAAATACCTGATTTAGACAATCTGAGTTCAGCTATTGACTCAGTTCTTCCTTTGATAGTGGTATAAATATGGCCTTAGGTTTCCTATAGGCCAGTAATATTTAGGAATCTCTTCATGGTATTTGTAAAATCTGAGGAAAATCCCAGAAGTCTTCTTTTTTGTGGTTGTGATTTTCTTATGGTAGTAGGCTGTTTAATGTGTTTGCCTTGTTTTATGCCAGTGATAGAAGTGCTGTAGAGTGTGTGTGTGTATATGTAGTATATATACTATGTTAACTAAGATTTGTTTTTTTCAGAATGTGGCTGTAGTTGAACTGAGTGATTCTGATACAGATGAAGAGTTGCTGACTTCAGAAGATGACTCGGAGTCTGATGAAAATGACTCTGTAACTGATGAAGTGACAGTAGACAACATTAAGTTTCCTAAAAAAAAGGGAGAAAAGGGCAAAATAGAAATTTTGGACAGCAAAGCAAACGAGTAAATCCATTTTATTTTACTTTAAAAAACCCCAAACCAACCAAATCATGTTTTCTCACTTTGAAGAGCTGGCCCTTAAAACCACTTTGTTTCGCAGTATAACATCTCGGGATCCTGTGAAACGCTATAGTTTGCATGGTGGTGAATTCAGGATCCACTCATGACTGGGGAAGGCTGGATTTCTGAAAAATTAAGTGTGATTTGATTCATCAAATAACAGGGAAATGCACTGCATAGTAGATGACGCCAAGAAAACGGCTAGAGTAAGGGGCAGTTGAAAGTTAAAAATTGTTCTGTTGCTTTGTTGAGGAAAGACTTTTTTTTATAGGAAGATAGAAGCTTTTGCTTCAAGGGCAAGAAAGAGTTAACTAGGAAAAAAGCTTTGTTTTTATATTCCATGTCCCGTGAAGTGTTATGTACACTCTGTACAATATTAAACATGATCTTTAATAGCTCAGAGGTATGTCTGCATTGCATTCATGGCGGTGACTTGCTGAACACCGGAGCCGTGGCTGAGCTCATTTCTAGCTGGGCCAGCCTGGGTAAGGACGGCCATGACCAGAGAGTTCAGCAAAGGGTTACTTATTACTTACCCTGTGTGCCTGCCCTGAGCTCCACACCAGCACGGGGAGGGGGGAGGGTACAGGCTCGTGTGGGAAACTTTGGTGGCTGTGGTGCAAACACCCTCCTTACTCAAAGGATCACGGCTGCCTCTGGGGTGTTATGATAGCTTTAAGCTACGCCTTTCATCCCCCAATTTCCCTGCCACGTTTCCGATCTCCAGTTTGTTCACTGTCACTGACAGAAGGATGAAAAGGTGAATTTTCAGCTGGCCTGTACTTAAGTTGGCTTGACATGATTGTGAAACCAGAATCAGTGAAAATGTGTCCCATTCATACTTAGATCAGATTGATCAAATTACAGTGGTTTGAGCTGTTGGATTTACTTCATAGATCAGTCTGCATTTCAGAAGTATCTGTCATGCTCCTGGATGTCATTGTTTCTTAAAGGAACTTTGTATTTTCTACACAATTAAAGTAAAATTTTCGGTACTGTATTTGCTCAAATATTAAACTTAATGTCATGACTTAAAACCTGCAGTTATTTATAGAATTTATTTTGACTCCTGTACTTAAAGTTCTAGTTTTAATACCTGTTTCTGTAGTATTTGTGGTAAGAAATTATAAGGATTCTGGTCTTTCTTTTGCAATGTGGCTTGAATATAGGATGGAGACATGATTTAGTGATTAAACCATGGAATATTTTAGCGAAGGGGAAGGATGAGGATCAAGGAATCAGACTGCTACCTTTAATAGCAGCCCACAGATAGACGAAGCTTTGGATGTTTTTGCATTCTAAGAGCGAGGAGTCTTGACAGGCTTAGTTAAATAAGGTCTTAATCTGTAGAAAATTTCTTCCAAGCTGAAAAAAGTTTGAAAGCCAACATCTGACCTTGGTCGTTTTACAAGGGATTTTCCCACAGATTAAAAAGAACCCAAAATCGTAAAATACAAAGTAATAATCATGCAGTATGAAACAGTGATTACAGTCCATGTGCACAGACACAAAAAGTGACTTTAATCCGTTAATGTAACCACCTTTCAAATAGCAGGCAGATCACACATTCTGTATCAACAAAAAGGTAGAAAATATTTTCAGTAACTTTAGCTTGATATGCATAGTTTAACACCAATATTGAACTCTGTATGTACTATACAAAGATCATAATAAGTGCACTTCCTTGCATTGATTTACTTCTTATGGCACAAAGGTTTTCTGTACTGCTGAAGAGTCACCAGGGCAGAGTGTTTAATTGCTACCGTGAAACTTAACTGGTTTATAGCAAAAATGGCATTATAGTATATTTTGGTTCAACTTTAGAAGGATTTAAATTGGTCATGTGAACATTATGTCACAGAAATATGAAGTAGAAGTATGTGAGAACTATTCTTCAGTTCTATTAAAACAAAGAAACCGAACCATATTCTTGGGGGATTTTGGGGGGGGGGGGATGGGGGGAAATTGTGCTACCAACTGTTGCTGCTACATAATTTAAATAACTTCAGGGTGATTTCCAAAACCCATTGCCTGTCAGACTAAAATTTGGACCTAATTCATAGAAACTTATCCACGGAATGAGTGTTTTGTTTTGTTCTTTTGGTTGTAGCACTGCAGACAGCGTATCCCTAGGTGTGGTATCAAGTGCTTCATGTAGTCATCAAGATTCAAACTCTGCTGAAAGTCTATTTCCCAAGTGAAGCTGTTACTTTAATATTCCACAGTGATGGCTTTGGTTCTGAGATATTCATGAAGAGCTTCTTCACCTGTACAAGCACAATATTCACCTATTAGAACAGCAGCTAAATGAATTTTGTCAGACTGTAACTATTATTAAGAAATAAAATTGAAACACTGTAGCCAAAATTTGAGTCCTTAAGGAACAATGAAAACCAGTTACCTTCCCACTGTGATTTACAGAACTGGTATGACTAGAGGCCAGACCCAACAGATGTGGAAGAAAAGGAACTGGAATTTAACAAGCAGCTCCCCAAGCAGCAGCAGTCTTTAGATGGCCACCGGGGACCCATAGCTGAATTTATGAACTTTGCTTCTCTTCTATTAAAGGTCATAGGTAGAGAAGCTGTGTGAAAATCACTAATCTTTTTTTTCCCTGACACCATCACTCATTTTGGTTTCAGGAAATGTCTTTGGAGATTCCAAAAGCAAAAATCTGTTGTGTGAATGAAATTTGGTTTTCCTTTTTCCTCTACCGTGAAGCTTGATCTGTCCAGACTTGTGAAGCTTCTTTGTCAGAGTGAACTTCACTTTTTTAAAAAGTTGTTTTGAAAAAAAAAATATTTTTAATGCATCTTTTTCTGTGGCTGTTGGGAAATTTTGGTGACATTTTAAGGTATAAAAAAGTTTCCCATGCTCAGAGGAGGAACCTAAATTAGCATTCTCTCTGAGGGAAAGAATATTTTGGCCAACAGCATTGTTACTTGACAGCCATTTGTAGCCTGTACAGAGCTCTGGACAAACTAATTTATTTGTCTGCTCTCAGAGCAGTTGGAGAGGAATATTCTGTGTTATTCAGCAAATGTACAGGAAAGGCTGAATGGGAGGTATTGAAGTGAGAATGTTAGGGAAAGAGAGGAATTGGATTCCTGTAATTGGAGGAATGTAGGAAATAAAATACAGGAAATGCACCCATAGCTCATGTTTTACTAGATGCACTGTACCCAGGCAGTGCATCTTTCATTGATTAGGACTCTGAGACAAGAAATGAGGGAGGGAGACAACTTACCTAAATCTTTCCCAAAGCCAGACAGCTTAAATCCACCAAATGGTGCTGCCACATCAGTTTTGTTGTATGTGTTAATAAAAACTGTCCCAGCTTCTAGCTTTTCACTGATGTAGAGAGCTTTGTTTATGTCTTTTGTGAAAACTCCAGAAGCTAAGCCATATTCTGTGGCATTTGCCCGTCGCAATACTCCATCGACATCCCTATGGGGGAAAGAAATTGCTTAACTGCAATAGGTAAAATAAACAAGTGCTAGCAAATTTCCACCTTCAGTATCATTGAAGCAACTTTTCATATGGCCTTTCTTCTCCAGAGAGCTTTTTTAAAGATGACCTATTAAGGACAAATCTGTGTGTCCATCTGACAGATCCACAGAAATTTACACCCGTCAAGCTTGAGAAGCTCATATCCTCACATTTCAGAAGTTACTATTTACACTGAGAAATGTTGCTACTGTACAACTTGAGAATTAGAGCAATACAAAAATGCCTGTAAAGCAGAGCATGTCAGCAGATGATGAATGGGTTTGCTAAAATTTTGTCCAGCTTTACAAGTTAATGCAGAATAAAACTGGAATTTAAACTGCTATCAAGACACAACTTTTCAGGCCATTTCCAGAGTGCTATTTTCTATCTGCATCTCATCTCCATACAGCTTCAAAAATCAATAGTAGTTTAAATACTGTGTATGCTCTCACTTCTTCACTTAGGGTGAAAATGGGAAAATAAAGTATCTAACAGTAACCAGAGGAGAACATACCCATTTTTAAATTTAGAGATGACCATCACAGGACCAAAGGATTCTTCCTGGGCAATATACATGTGGTCTTCAACATCTGTGAATACAGTGGGTTCCATGAAGAAACCTAAAGAGAGTATAGAACAGCATTTGAGCATGGTAAAAGTGCTTAAGGGTTTGCTGTTGTCCAGGCCATTTCTGTCCCATACTTTGAGGTCATAAATAACTCACAACTTGAAACAGAAAATCGATATGAATAAAGTATGAATGGAAAAGGGTAAAAGAGTGGCCTGTACTGATCAGTGACAGCATGTGCTGTTCCCTGCCAGGCCAGAAGGTCTGCATGCCACAGCCCCGGTGATTCCTTGGGGGAAGACCCTGTACGCTGACAGCAGGATGACAAGGTTACAGCAAGTCACAGAGGCCACTGTTTTTCTTGCCACCCAACAAGAAGATAGATTGTAAGATTTAAATAAAGATCTCATACTTCATTTGCACAGCTTCTCATAATATGAGACTTGAAAGCTCTGTGGTATCATGGGCTTACCTGGTACTGTTCCCATGATACTGCAGCTCCACCAAATGCAGCTGAGACAATCATGACAGCTCTTGCATAATGTGTAAAAGTTCTAAATACCTCTGGAAAGTATTTTACCTGGTCTATGTACTCGTCTTCCTCCATACACTAAAGTGGCTCCTTCTTTTACTCCAGTTTCACAGTATTGCAGAAGCTTTTCCAAATGTGCCTTGTGATTTTGTGGACCATGATCTGTAGATCTATCAAGTGGGTCACCAATTTTCATCTTTTTTATTTCTTCAACCTATGGGTTACCCAATTAAAATGAAGTTACATAACACAGCAACATTGTTAAAGTGACCAGAAATTTGGAATGCTGCATTTTTTGGTGCTATGAAGGTTGAATCTAAGAAATTACTGGATTCTTACATACAATGCTTCTCCCTTTTTAAAATTAGGCTTTGTCTTTTGTTTCATAATCTTTTAATTGCTTCTGAAACTTTTGATGCTTTGTTCATGTGTACGTTCTCTTCTGCTATTAAGATAGGCACATAAAACATTAACTCTTACCAGTGGTAAATTACTTAAGACAGTGATTTCCTGTTCTTAAGCAAAATAAATGAATTCTTCAGTGGCACAGCATGGCAACTATTGGATTTTTAATAGTGACCTTTGTATTATTCTAGCTATGCTTCCAATATTCCTTTTTTTAAACTTTACAGAAGCCTTCTTCAATCACATTGTAATTATTTGTAATCTTATTTTCCTAGTCAAATATGAACTACCACTTAAGGTACAATATCTATTTAACTGTCACTTATCTGTGCATTACTGGTGCAAATATGTCCCTTCAATGCTTCCTTTTAACCCTGTAAGAGGTTCCTGAGAAGGAGCACAGTCGATCATAAGCAATAATGAGAAATTAAGCAATTGAAAATAAACACAAGTGTCTATAAAACTAGTGGACTCTGCCACAGTGAAACATATGCTTAAACTTTAGTCCTTGAATGTCTTACCACTTTTCTAACAAATTCATCATGAATTGATTCTTCCACAAACAGCCTGCCAGCTGCAATGCAGTTTTCTCCTTTGTTGAAATATACTGCTCCCATACCCTGATCAGGAAAAAAACATTAATATTTATGTGCATTTTGTTCAGTCACCCTTCCAGTCTGTTCCCTTAGGTTGCATGCAGTGTTTGTGTCCCCAGAAGTTTAATGCTTTATGTAAAAGGATATCACCAATGCAACATCTTATTTATGAACTTGGAGCACAATATGGCTGGTAGGGAAGGTGAGTTATTATGATTGATAATTGATGAATGATTGCTTGCTTGCTTACTTGATTGATTGATGAACTAAAAACTATATGGCAATGGGGAGCTCAATTCTTTGTTTTGTAATTTCTAATGTATATTTCTTGTAGTACTACTGCCTTCTTGAGGTGTGTATGAACAGTTAAATTTTGCTGGCATAAAGAAATATCTGTTTTCTAACAGATCTTAAGATTTTTTATGCAGGGGATCCCTGGTATTTTTTTGGCAAGTCAAGAAGAATATTGCAATACTGTGAGAATGTACCACAAAGGCTGTGAATAAATTTTATTTCAAAGTAACATTACCATTTTTACAGCTCTGTCAAGTTCACAGTCACTGAATATGATCAATGGTGATTTACCACCAAGTTCAAGAGAAACTTTCTTGAGGTTAGCAGCTGCACTGTAAAA
>WAAG01054405.1:48064-100938 GCA_013390105.1 Tichodroma muraria | reverse complement strand
CTTGATCTGCTAATCTGAAAGCATGGGAAGTTGTCCCTAGGGCGATTTGCTGCCCGGCTTTCTCAATGCAACTCTGCACAAATAGGGTTTGTTCCTACAATGAGCCGGAGCAGCTGGATGCCTCCCACCAAGATTGCTGATTTTTAGGTCTTTGATTTTGGCAGAGACACAGAGCAATAAATTAAATGAGTAGGGGAGTTTCTGAGAGTAGTACAGATGGTGGGAAACTGAGGGTAGGGACTACTTAAGTGCTAACGTATGGCACAGCTTCCACTCCTTTCTTTCTTAAAGGAATGGAAAATGCTATGGGCTGCTGTTCCAGGGATTTTGCCTCCTCCTTGTCTTCAGAGACCTGCAGACCACCTCTGTCTGTTACAGTGTTTTCTTGATGAGCATGAAAGGAGTGTCCTGTGTGTGCTCCTGCCTGTGGCACAGCAATGCCCTCGGTGCCTGTCTTCATCCCAGCCTGATCCTGGTTTGCTGCATGCTTGGTTTTCTACTTTTCTCTCTGGGAAATGAGATTTCTTCTGTCTTCTGCTTTTTTCCTCAATAGGTCTGACCCGGTTTTGCTTTTGCTAAGCTGTGGGGGTTCAAGTGAAACTATTTCATTCCTTTGTCTCCCTCTGTCTGCATCAATTCCCTGTGTCCCGACTGATGGTTTAATTATTATGTGTGACAGGAACATCCAGGGCCTCAGTTGGCGTTTATCTCTTAGGTGGTGCACAAAATAGATGTTTGTCACTCTGGTGGCTCCCAGGGTGCGTTTTTTTGCCTAGAGAGGCAGTTTTCAAACCAGTTAATTGTCGAGTTGTGAAGCAGAAGAGTAGGTGGCTGTCCCTGCCTGACCCTGCAGGCGTGTCCCTGCCGGCTGCGGGACCAGTGGCTCCTCAGGTGGAAAGATGGGGATGTGGAAGGCTGGGAGGAGCCTCCTAGGTTGAGAAGAGATGTTTTGGAGAGGGATGGTGAGTGTGGGAGTAGCAGGTGGATGGAGGGATGGCTAGAGGGAGAGAGGCATGAGGACCAGGCTGGAGCAAGGAGTGGTGCCTCACCTGAAAAGTCACTTTGCTTCAGACAGCCCAGATTTGAATTGCAGGATTTACTTGATTTTAAAAATTAAACTCCCTCTGAGCCCTGAATGTTTTGTGTTGTTCTTTGGCTCGGGCTGACCGAGCAGTGGCCTTGTGTCGAGCCACATCCAGATCCTGGTTTGATGTTTGTCCCCACGAGGATTTGCTGCAGGCTTTGCTGCTGAAAAAGTGGAGTCATCTGCATAAACCGCAGTAAGTCTCTAGGTTAAGAGGCCACCAAATACCACCTCTGTCTGTGGCCATCCCTCTAATTATGAAAATAATAACCCCAGGCAGAGCTTACGGCCCTGCTGTCGGCTCAGGGTCTGTTGTACAGGGCTCTGTTCAGAGAACTGCATTTGAAGGAGATGGTCCTTACCCTACAGTTGGTTATGTAGGGCTGTGTGTTACCTCCCCCCACGAGAGGGTGGGTGCCTCCCCCACAGTGACAGGCCAGGCATGATGGCTCCTGCCTTGTGGACACACTGGTCTGGGATCTGGAAGGGGAAGTGCAGACTTCCCTCACCTCCCTTCTGTCTTCGTGGTGCTGCCTTCTCCAGAAATGGGATTTATACCTGGCAGGTGGCTGGGGCATAATAAGTTCCCTAAAAGTGGCTGCCATCTCTGGCTGAATGCATCTTCATCTGTTTCCTCCCCTCCTGAGAGCTGGAGCAGGGATTATCCAGAACAAATCCTGTTACCCAGCTGCCTCCTCAGTGAAGGAGTCACAGGATGGGAGCGCCCCATGGAACATAAATCTGTTAGCAGATGACATCACAGGTGAAGGCTTTTAGGGTTTCTCTGCCAGAAAGTGGCAGTGTTGATTGCCAGGCTTAGTAGTGAAGAATTTGAAGTTGATTCATCCATCAATCTATGTCTAAAGTATGTAGTGGTAAAGGTTAGGAAAATCTGTGTATGTATTAAGTGTTTCCTCGTAGGGAGCTGAGAACCCCTTAGGTGCAGCAATTACTATTTTACTTAATTGGGATTGAAATACCAAATGCTCAGAACATGCCAGCTCGTGTCTGTTGTGGGGAAAACTCAATTGCTCAAGAGAAAGGGCTTTTCATCCTGTCTGGATGAAAATCTATTGAAAAGAAAAATACCTAACATTTTTTGGTCGTCTGCTCAAACGTCTGTCTGGGCCCATCGAGGTGGTTCTTGGTGGGGAAAGTCATTTGTGAGAGGCAGCTCCCAGAAAGGAAAAGGGTTCTTTGCTCATTCTCAGGCTTGTGGTATTTAGTTCAGTATTTTACTTTGTAATTACTCCAGCAATTAGCACAGCTACAGATTTTGCCTTCCCTCTGCTGCTCTGTGTGTGCTTGTCGCACGGGATTTGCTGGCCCTGAGGATAAACCTGCCTTGTGCAAGAGCACAGGCTGGCCCTGGAGAGGCTTTGGTGAATTTAAGGGAATCAGTATCCATGTGGATGCTGGCTCTGACCCTCTGCAGGCAATGAGACCGTGCCTGGCCCGGAGCTGCTCCTGCACAAGGCAGTGCTTTGCCTGTGTCCACCTACAGCTGCTTGGTGACATAAAAATGAGGGCCAAACAAGCTGTACCTGTGTTTTCCTTCAGCTGTTAAATAATTCCAACCATCCTTGCAGTACCTGAGGATGCATCAGTGTTGGTGCTGTGGGTTCATGGCCAGAGCGATGCTGAGGACATGAACCTTGTAAAAAGAAATAAAACTTCTGTAGCTGAGCAGATTGGACACTGTGTCACAGAGATAGAGAAGTCCTGCCTGACATGAGCTTGGGCAAACAGTTTTCATGCCATTTTGTGGTTTTTTTTCTCCACCATTACTCACAGCATTTGCTTTGTTCAGAGCTTCAAGCTATGTGAACAGGTGTGTAATTGCCCTGGAGGGTACATCACACTGACACAGAGCTGCCAGACACCTTCTGATTTCGAAGTGCCATTTACTCACACATTTTCAGTGTCTCTCGTTTGTGCTGGTGAAAGCAGCTCCCAACAGGGAAATGGATATTGGTGTGAGCAGCTCCTGCTGCCACGCTGAGCCTGTTCAGCTCCTTGGGTGAATGAACAGCCTCATTCCAGCTTCCCTGGTAAGAGCCACTGAAGGACACCACAGGGTTCTTCCCCTCTTGCTTAGCTAAATGTTACTAAAGAAAATAAGTTGCTAATCAAGTTCAGACCTTTTTGCAGCAGTTTCCATGCTCTTCTCCCACCCTGCTGTCCTTCCCCTCACAGTGGGCAGAGGCCCCTGTTGTGTTGGAAGAGCCTTGTTGGCTCAGCGGGGTTCAAAGATCCTGCAGTGACCACCCAAAGAAAAATGCAAAATCCCAGTGGTCTGGTTGCTGTCCCTCGACTCTCCTGCCTGTAGCAGCCCATCTGAGCCTATTTTCTGCTCAGTTATGAGCTCTTCTTCATTCTGTTTATTCTCTACTTACCAAAAGATGTTGGAGCCAAATGTTTTTTCTGCAGAAGATTTAATTTCATTTGAGACAAGTGGCAGTTTGTAAAACAGTCCATGGGATTAGTGTCACCTCAGCTCCTACACGATATTCCCACCCCCTTCTTGAGTATTTCTTTGAAAGCTGAAATTTCCATTGCTGTTGATGCCCTGCCAGGCACTCCAGCAGGGCATGCTTTCCCTTGGATGCAGTTCAAGAAACCATCGTTCCTTTTACTCTTATCCTTTCTCATCAAAGGAGAGGAGCACCTTCCCTTCACTGCTCTACTCCCTGCAGCACTCGCCAAAGTAGCCCTGGATGTTCATTGGTCCAACCATACTGGAAATGTGAAATGGAAATCATTTTGGTGGCATGGAAGCTGAAGCATTTGTGTGCTCAAGAAAATAGACTTCAGCATTTAAAAATGTGTTCGGAGTACTGGTAGAGGTCTTGATTAAAGCCTGTGCATGTCATTGGAGTATCTTTAATTTTGGGGATGGATCATTTAAGTAGACTACGTTGGGTGAACTGGTCTGTGTCTGCCTCCTATGTGTCCACCTGATTTACCTGATGTCTCCTTAGCCCCACTTCGATTTACCAGAATGAAACTACAACAGCTGGTTGTTGGGGGAAAACCCATTTTCCTAGAGAGAATGCAGAGGTTCAGTGGATTTTCAGAGAAAACGTACGAGCTTCACTGGCAGGAGAACCAGCCCAGCAAGTCAGCAGTGGATTTGTGATGTTGGCTTTGTGGCTTTTGTCTAGCAGAGCCTGAGCAGCATTTGTTGTGTAGACATGTTTTCAGACATTTCTCTTGGAGAAGGTGTTGGCAGGTCTGTTGTTAACACCCTCCCCTTTAGGCCAAAGTATTGAAAATTCGAGTTCAGCTTGACTCTCATTTCAATGGCTTGGAAGGCTGCAATCTGATGGGCTGAAAAGATCTCATCCAACTCTAGCCCTTATTAGGAGCTTAATCTGAAGCGCAGCCAAAGCCCAATAAGGGAGAAGGCAAAAAAAAAAAAAAAATTAGCAGTAAAATGGAACAAGAAATGTGCATCCAATTTAAAGTATTCCTCTGCAACCTTAATTCATCCCCCTGTATACGTTACGATGCCGTTTCTAATTATGGGATCACATATGGGTTTTTTCCATGGCACCCCTGCCCTTGCTGCTCCTGGAGGGCAGCTGAGGCAGCCCGGTGAAGGATGGGGTTCCATGTGTAGGACCCCTAGAAAATCAGGAGGCAAGGGAGTGAGGCAAGTGTTGGAAAAAGAGAGGGTAAAGTGCTGATTAAGGAGATGGGAATTCCTGCTCTGCTGCTGCTGCAGGGCTCAGGGATGGTGCTGGGTAAATTGCTTTTCATGAACAACGAAGGACTTGATTTCCCAGGTCCCCAGGGTGAAGGTTGAGTTGCAGAAGTGCCGAGTGCTCCTGCTGCAGATGATCTCATGGGAAGTTGTACGTCAAACATTTAAAATGCCGCTCTGTGCTATTTATTTTTTTAAAAGGGAGCTGGAGGCTGATTCTGGAACTGGATGCCCACAGCTTCTCTGTAACTCTGTTCTTCATCTGTAAACCCGAGGTGTTGTGAACGTAGTTCTCAAGGATTTTATGAAAATAAATTCAGAATCCTTTGAGAAGAACCCCAGTCTGCAGTGGCAAGATGCCTTTATTTTAGCCTTGGAGCAGCACATGAAAAGTGTGAAGTGAAGAGAGCTGAGTGCTGTGCATGCACAACCAGCCGAAACCCAGAACTGAGTAATTCCTCTCTTGTTGAGCATCTATTCTTGGTTCTAACTGCGTCAGGACTGTGTGCACACATGGTATGTGGCCATGCTGTAAAGACCCCTGCAAGTGGACCGGATTAAAGCTACAGAGACAGCATATTTCCAGCACGTCCTCGCTTTTCAGGGCTTGGCAACTGTCCTGTTTTCTTAATGCAGCCCTTCGGGTGCAGTATGGGATAAATTACAGCACTGGGCAAACCGGGAGGGTACAGGCATCGCTCTCCAGCAAACAGTAACGAGGAGGAGGCTGAACAGCTCAGTCCTGAAGATGGTAATTCCTTTGCATTTCTGACCTGTAGCATAAAGTGGGAGGTTTTTGGATCATCCAGGAAGTGTATAGTTTAGGCTGCTAATGCCAGATGTCTGCTTTTGGCTTATCTGAACGTGGGTTGTGTTTGATCTTTAGCCTGGACCGGTGATGTGTGTTGGAGCCTCGCTTACAGAATAACTCCTTGTGTCCATTGGAGAAGGAGGTCGAGGGAGTTATTTTCTTCTGTGGTTTTATGGAACTCTATACCGTTGTCTGTCTCCAAGGAAGATGTGACGCACGATGGCTTTGCAGCTATGCAGCTGATGGAGAGGCACATAACTGTGGATGCTGCCTCAGGGATGCTCCAGCAAGAGGGTTGGAGAGCCAAGAGGCAGCCAGCATTCTTCCCCCTGCTTCAGTACCCTTTGGACTTTGTTCCAGCTTATTTCCTTCCTCCCAAAACGTGGATTAGGAGCTGCAAAGCTCTCTGCAGGAGGAGCAGCAAGAAGAGCCCCGTGAGAGGTGCTGGGAGGAAGGGCTGCGTTCAGCCTTGCTCCTCCAGGGCTGTGCAAGGGTTTGAGCAGAGCTCGCTTCCATCAGCAGATGTTGTCAGGCGTGCACAGGCAAAACCTTGCTCTAATTCAGTAATTATAAAAATTCCTGGCAGAAGCTGCATGTGACTCAGCTGCAGAAAAATTACTAAAGGGAAAAAGGAAAGTTTACAGAATTAGACTGGCTTTAGCAGACAAGAAGGGAAGCTGGGGCTTTCTGTAAATCCACTTGCTCGTCCAGCTTTAGCCCACCATGTCGTTTCCTGGAGAGAGATGAGACGGCAGAAGCAGAGCAGTGAAAGCCCAGGAGCTCGTCCTCCCCTGGCCACAGCTCCCTGAGGCTGACGGAAGAGGAGGGGTGGATGGAGAGTTCCCTTTCCACTGCCCCTCGGAGCCAGTGCTCAGCCCCGGAGCTGGCGTGGCTCTGCCTCGTGAAGGAGGGCAGGGCAGCCCCTTCCCTGCCAGCCCTGAGGACGGGAGGAGGCGGCTGCTGCCTGCTCAGCATTTGCCTTTGCCTTTCCCCTCGCTGCACACCCTGGCATAGGAATCCGAGGAAACCTCACTGGCACAGGAATCCAAGGAAGCCTCAGACAGGTCTTGACTTATCTGCAGAGGGTGTTTGCAGCACTGTCTCCTAGGGAAGCTGCCTTTTTTTCCCTTTGTAAACATTGGATTTAATTTTATTTTTGTTAAAACCCACATAACTAATTTCCCTTGGAATCTTTTGCAGGCGTCTGCTCTCAGTGTGTTTTGGCCTCGCTGCCCAGTGCTGGTTTTGAATCCCAGTCCCAGTGGTGGGAAGTTTTTAGAATGAATGCCAGTTGTATTTTTTTCTTCAATAGAATCACAGTGTCCGCCTGTGGGTTTTGAACAAATATCCTTGGTTTTATGTTTTGCTTGCAAGTAGCCGGGCTCCAAAGGGTGCGTAGGCAACCACAGAAATTCAGCAGGGACACAGCACTTCCCCTTTGTCAAAAATGACTGCATTTTTCTTTTCTTCTTTTGTACCCTAGCATGCACCTCCCTGACCCTGCTGCTGTGCCTGGCTGTTCATCTGTGCCTTTGTATAGGGCTATTGTGCAGGCAGCCAAGGGAGGTGTGTGACAGCCCCAGCAGTGATTAATTTAAAATCACACCTGGGGAGTGTGGAGTATGAAACAATCCTGCCTGGTGCCTCTGGGAGTGGATGTGTCTTCACTGGCTTGACTTTTCAGGTGGGCAAAATATATTTGTTTGCACTTGGTGCTGTTTACCAAGTCTTGCCTCTACCAGTTCCACTGTGGTCAGCCCCTCACAACCACACGTGTGTGTTACACTGGCTCTGCTGTCCAGGTACTTTTCGTCAACAAAATTTAGTTGCAGTAGCACTGAGTTGTCTGCAAAGTTGCTGTTATTTGGGTTTTTTGTTTTATTTTTCTTTTAATACACCATTCACTGAGGAACTTTTAAGAACACAGCTCCCTGGTGTCTCCAGTGAAGCAGTAAAACTGTAGCACTCATCAGCTGTACTTTTTATAGTTCCTTTAGTCTGCAGTTTTCTTAGTTCTTTTCCCTTTGATGTTGGTCACTGTCAGAAAAGAAGTTTGAAACTGGTTGGATAGGTAATAGCTGATAGATGTTATAAAGAATTAGTAAAGAAATGGGAAGTGACTGTGTGGTGGTGGTATCAGCAAGAACACCCAGTGAGAACAGTTGATTTTGGTGTGGGAGAAAATCAGTATAAACTTGTCTTTTGCCTGATATGGGAGAGGGAAAAAGAAATCCTGCAAACAGGTTTGTGTCTGCATGAAGCTTCCATAACTGAACAGCCGTCTATATCCTAGGAGAGGCTTTGTTTATTCCTTGGAATCCTGAGTTTTTAGAGCATGTGTTGGCCATGCAAACTCTCAGCTTTGCCATAAATCTGTGTTTTGGCAGTGCTTGTCCAAATGCCATATTATCCAGAAAGGAGTAGATAGGGGATTAGAGCAGAATCCTTTGCTATTTATGGACTCCCTTGAGGAATATATTGTAATATTCTTTTGAAGGGGCTAAAAGGTAACCACAACAACCCAAAGCTGCAGGTGCTAAATCTTCCCTGTGGCCCTCCTGTAGATCTGCAGGGGGGGATGGAGGGGGATATTTCAGCTTGCTGAGCTGAAATAACCTTGTTATGGCTTTAACCATCTGCCACCTGCTGATTCCCTGGGATTTAGAGCAGAATCTGTGACTTGTGCTTATTTATTTATTTATTTATTTTTATGAACGGGCTGGCTTTGGAGCTTTTAATCTCTCCTTTCCTAAGGAAGCACAGAGTTGAAAAGCATCAATTCTGTACAATCTGTGGAAGCATCTTTCTTGCTCATCCGTTCCCCTCAACTTCAGAACTGCCGTATCCAGCGCGGGTCCTGTGTATCCGGCTGTCCCTGTTGGCATGGAAAAGGAGGAGCAGGCTGGGTGCCAGGCTGCCAGATGGAGTCTGGAAATGTTCAGCAAAGCTGCTGGCTCAGGCTGTCTTGATGCCCTTCAGCAAACTGAGCAGTGAGAACTTACCCGAGAAGGGCTTTTCTGGTCCTTTTGAAGTTGTCAGTAATCCAAAGTGCCACCGATTCTGTGCCCAGAATTTAATGTGTCAGGCTCCAGCTCTGCCCAGTGGAGGGAGGAGCTGCTCAGCCTTCCTGAAAGTACAGAAGACCTAATCCAGACTTGTTAGAGCTAGTGTAGAAGGTTCTGTGCAGGTGGACCTTTTCCTTTGGCTGCTTCCTGGCCTGACTGGGCACCTGGACGGTCACCCCTTCCTTTGCCCACCACCTTAAAATGTGCAGAGCAAATGCCATAAACTTCATAACTTGAAGACAAAACTTTTCTGTAGGGTTGCAGCCTTACAGACCAGCTGGCTCTGGTTTGGTTTCTTAGAGTTTGGGAATTCCCTGCGTTTGGGTGTTTATCCCAGCTGCCCAACCCCAGACAGCCCCTGGGACGCTGGGTCTGCAAGGGGGCTGAGATGTGCTCCTTTCTCAGTACTGGGAGAGAGCAGTGCAAAGACTGTGAAGTGCAGGTTTCTTTTGCAAAACTCTTAGTTTTTATTAGGAGCAGCACGTTTGTTCTTGGAGAAGGGAGCATCTGCTTCGTGCAGGGCTTAACATGGCCCATTTTTGTGTGTGCTCACTGAGAAACAACAAAAATCAGGAGCAAACGCATGGCCAGGGCTGCCTTCTCCTTTATGTGCCTGTTTAACTGAATAATATGAGTGGCCTTGCCTTTGTGTTTACCTTAGGGTTTGTTATGACATTGAAGATGGATTTTTCCTGGCTCTTGCACACGCAGCATGTAAAACCAACACTGCTCAGTACACGGTTAGTGTGTGAAGCCTGATGCAACCTGGGAACTCAGGCTGTACTTGAATGCACCCCACTGACAGCAGCTTTGATGATCCTGATGGGACCCTTCCAGCTGAGGATATTCCATGATTCTATGATTCATTGCTCAGTTGCACCTCTCAGACTGAGAAGCTCATCTCTTCTCGTGCTTGTAGCCACTCGCACTGCTTGTCAAACACAGAGACTTGTTTCAGATTGGTTTTTCTGGAAATAGGGATATTTGGGAGAAGAGAGACCTTTGAGGTGTGTCTGTCTTCAGCTGTGGACCTGGTGAGTTCTTGGGTAGCCATGGGGAAGGAGTGTGTCTGCATCTACAGGTTTTTCTGTCTCCTTTTGGTACAAAAATGTTGCCTCCTAGTCTTGGGGTGATTTTTGTACAGACTTTTCCTTCAGTTCTCAGTTTCTGAGCCCTTAGTTCTTACTTAGGGAATTGGAGTTTTTTCCCTCCTGTGCATGGTAATTCCTGGGAGATTATGTAATTTATCGATGCTGGCTCGTCAGGAGAGACTTGGAGTAAAAGCCTTTGTAGTGTGCTGCTTAGCTGGCTGTATAAACATGAAAGTACCAGGTTTTTAACTGGCTTGCTCACGTGGCTTTCCTCTGCAAAGCTTTAGCCAAAACACTCCTCTAGATAAAAGGATGCTGAGAAAGTCCAGGTCAGGCAGAGTTTGTCTGAGAAGGGGTATAACATTGATCTTTGGTTTAGTTTTACTTCTTGTAACCTCTCAGTAAGAGCAGGGAATGAGGATAAATTGTTTTCATCTCTCTGCGGTCAAAGATTAAGATGGATGAGGCAGTGGGTTGCCTGGAAGAAGCTGTTAAGTAAGAGCCTGGCTGTGACTCCCCTCTCTTGCATCTTGGATGAAGCTGACTTTGTGCTTCCTGCTTCCCAGGCGCACTTCCCCACACTCCTCCTTAAATATCCGAGCTGCTGAGTGATTGCCTTGAGTTTTCTGAGGTCTTTGAACTAAAATAAACGAGAAGGGCTCTGGGAATGAGGCCTCCCATCGGTCACTTGCCTTTCACCTCTTAGCACAGGGGTTTGAATCAGGTGTGGCATTAAATGTGCAGGGTTTGGTACCCCTGAGGTCACATCCTGCTAAGCCTCTCATGGGTGACTGGGAGGCCCCTGGCACCTTCTGCAAAGCTCTCTTGATGTTATTTTGTTAATAAGCATCTGAAGAAGATGCTGGTTGGATCTGGATGGGGGTTACAGGTCTGGGACTGGTGGTCCCTCTGTTCTGCTCTGAATGCTCAGGCACTGACGGGGAAGGAATACTGGAGAAATACCCAAGTTTTGGGGCTCCCCAAGGTGCTGCAGTAGCTGGAGTTTTTGAAGCCTCAAGAGAATTCCCTACAAAACACATAGCTGCTGCTTGCTGCTGTTGGAACAGACAGCCCCTGGTTGGTATCTTTCATGCTGTCACTAAGTGAGGGGACCAAAGCTTGAAGAGGCATTTTTACCCTCTGTACCCCAAGCCACGAGTTTTGGGGAGGGGAAGTGGTGGGTGCTGGTCAGGCAGCACCCTGGGCATTGCTACATGGCAGGGTGGTTGCCCTCCTTTTTTTCCTGCCCTTTGATGTGTTGTGGGATATGTAATGAGCATCTGCCCTCTAAGGGAAAACAGATTTGAGTTGTGAAGTTGAAAAAAGAGGGAGCAATTTTGTTTAATCATTTTCACACGGATCCACAGGCGTTTCTGTAAGAGCGAGCGGCATCTGGTTCAAGGGCAGCCTTGGCTGCTTTGAGCTCTCCTGCAGCTTCTGCAGTCTCAGGCAGAGATTGATGTTCCAGATGCTGTTCTCAGCAATCGGATCAATGACGTGCTTATTTAGACTTTTCATTTTTTAAAGAAAAAAAAAAAAGTAGATTATACTTTTTAAGATCATCTGAAGTATCAAAGATCTGTGAGGGGTTTCTGTTTTGTTTGTTTCCCAGATCAGGGCCCTGCAAATTCTTTCCCTGGCTATGAACACCACTCAAAGCAGGAGGTGAGCTGCCTGCCTTGGTACCTGGGTATTCACCTATTCCTTCCCTTCAGCTTCTAGCCACTGCAATAAATGCAGGGTTTTTTATCCCAAACACAGAGTATTTGTTTTAAGGAGAAAGTACTTAAATGCAGTAGTGCCCCTGTGCCCTACAAGCTACACTGGCTGTCATGGTGTGTGCTTTGGGTTGTCTCCAAACTTGTTTGTGTATGTGGGAGAATTACTGAGTGACAGGGAAAGTGCTGGAAAGCTTTGGGGATTTGAATTAAATCTGATGAAAATCAAGGCTGCTGCCTGTTCTCCTCTGCCAGCACCCATTGGGATGCCTGTTAAAACAGCTGCTGTGAGTTTGTTGCTGTGGTTTTCCAAACCCAGGCTTGTGATTTACCCATTTCCATCCATCCAGCGTCAGTGTTTCCCTCCTAGAGCCCTGTGGTGGTTGGTGTGTTGCTTTGGAGAATGTCACTTGTCCCTGGAGTTGGCAGGAGCCCTCCAGGAGTCCCATGGGAATGAGAGTCCTGAACCAGCCTTTATCTGCTGCCTTGGCAGATGAGCTTTAATTGTGGAGATCACAAAAGCTGTGGTTCCTTGGGAAGCTGAGGTAATGTTTGGCTCCTGGCATACCCTGGGGCTGTCCTGGGATGAAAGTCTCTGGTGGTGATCAGTGAAAGCTGCTCACCAAGAGGAGCAACAGCATCTTGTCCATCTCAGGACGAGTTTGACTGCTGGGATGGACCCTGAATCCACACGTGGCTTTTGCTGACAGGAGCACTCTGAGCAGACCTGAGGTCTAGGCCAGGGTAGGTGTCACATGTTAATTTTTGCCCGTTCAGGTTCTGCTCACAGCGTGAGATACAGGAAAAAAAAAATCCCACAAAGTAAGCCGGAATAAGCCTCAGGTTTTGTTCTCATTAGTGTAAAATCAGAAAATCTGGTGTTTCTGATGCCTCTAAGGAGAGAAGGAGAATTAACTCCCAGTGAATGTAAGCAGAGGATACTTAAAAGGCAAATTGTTCACATACTTTCTTTAAAATTTGCATGAGTGTAGCAAAAGGTCATCGCAACTGCAGTCTCCTCCTCAGATCCTGCCTGACGGTGGCTGATTGCAAGAGCCTGTTGCTAAGTGTTCCTGGAAACAGAATAAAGATGAAGCAAGATAATTGAACAAGAGGAGGGAGAGGGAGAGGGAGAGGAGGGGAAAAGCTTGGAGTTCGCAACGGAACCGCAGGGCTGCCAAACGAGATGAGTGTGTTGGAGTTTGACTCGGTGGCTGCATTCAATCAGGTCTGACCCAGGGGTGGGGAAGGGGTGACTGAGCCTGAAACTTCATGGCAGATCCTTGGAAAAAGTCACTTGGACACAAGTGGGTGATTTGCTGGCGTTTCCTGTGGCTCATCCAACTCCAAACACGTTGCTTCCTAGCACTGAGGCTGGAATGGGGATGGGAAGATAGACTGTGCTCCCACGGTGCTTTTCCTGGATAAAATCTCTGTTCTTGCAGCATGGATTTAGTTACCCTGGGATCATCTTCTGGACAATTCAATAATCATGGAGAGCAACAGGATAAAACAAGAATGCAGGCAGACAAATCCAGAGCTTGACTAAGGCAGAAAGCCTTCAGCTCCAGGTGACTTGAGGGGTATTATCTGTCCATCTCAAGTCAGGCTACTCTCTGAGGAAACAACTGATGGTGGTTTTGTATCTTGCAGAGTCAAATAAGCCTCAGTGCAGCTTCTTATTATTGCTGAAAAGACAAGAAAGCAAAACTTCCTGCTTAACTTTGGTCTTTCTCTAGTTGAAGATCTTGTAAAAACACCAGGCTTTCTCCAACTCTGTGAATCTATTTCCTGGAAGCAGTTTTAGTAACTGTTTCTGGAGTGATTTTTATCATCCCAGAGCATTTTACAAACTGAATATAGTAACAGCTGAAATACAGCCCCATCTGAAGAGGGTTGCTGCCAGCGCACAGAAGTTTTCGGCATGTTATAAGAGAACACACAGTATGCTTTTTCCTTGCACAGAATCTCCCTTATTGTCACCAAAAACACGAGGTAGCCCTCTGTGTCACCTCCTGCTTTGCTCTTGAGACTCAGTGGCAGAGCTGGTGCTGGGTATCCTTGGCTCTCTGAATCCTGCTGTCTCCGAGCCTCCCCCTCCAGCTGGGGCTGGCAGTCAGCAGAGGGAATTAATACGCTGCATCTTAGCTGACATTTTGAACACCCCCGTGGGATTCACGTTTCATCAGTTCCTGGCAGCAGCTCCTTGTTTCTCCACGACTATCTGTGCCATGCTCGTGGTGGCAGGAGGGACACAGTGGCCAAGGCTCTCTCTCACCAGTGTCCTGCCTTCATTCATGTGCTGACTACAGGCTCTTGGCTCTTTGGGAAACTCTGTATTTTCTGACTTTCATCAGTGAGCTTTTGACCTCGCTGCTGATTTTTCACTGTCCGTGCTCATCTTTTTAACTGGTTTGGCTGTTGCTCGATGCCTTATATGAAGCAGAGGGAGTTGCAGGCTGCTGTCCCATTCCTCCCAGTTCCATGGAGCTGGGGGCCTCTTGTGGCTCCGAGCTGGGTTTCGGGGACGGATCGGGTTCCCTCACTTGCCCTGCACCTGGCCCACCATGTGTGTGTGTCATAAACTCCTCAGCCCTGTCTGCTGGTCCCGTACTGGTTTTCCCTCCCCTTCCTCTGTGTCCAGCCCATACCATGACTCTGCTTCTTTCCCTGTGCCTCCCTTCCTTGTTCCCCAGCTTTGCTGGGGCACAGCGTGATGCAAAAGCTGCTCTGCAAAAGGAGTGGATGAAGAAATGGCTTCTCCAACCCCCCACCTGCTGGTTTGTGCTGCAGCTGAGGTGTTAGTGCATCTGAGCTCTGGGCAGCTTTGTTCTGCCCTGGTTTTCAATGTGTGCAGGTGATTAATTGCAAACGGACTCTCAGTAGTGTTTTCCCATTTAGAGATCACTGTCTGGAGCAGGTTTATGTTTCCAGCCTTTCTGCTGAGGGGCTGAGTGTCAGTTTGGGGAGCAGGAGGGGGAGAAGTGCTCAGCAGGAGAGCATTTTCCAGCAGCCTGTGTTACTACATCTGTCCTGCCCATGTCATGCTCTTGCCCGCAGGGCGCCCAGTGCTGGCTCAGGCCAGCGGGGCTCTAGGGCTCAGCTGTGCTGGTGAAGTGTGATGGAGGGCACAGAGGCCCTGAAAACACATCATCATCATCAGTGGTTTCGCCCCGAGCAGTTTTGGTGGTGGGATGTTTGCTCAGGATGGATTTGGGGAGAAGTCCCAGTGAGCTGCTCCAGGTCAGCACAGGCTGTGGGATCCCTTCCACCCCAAGAGCCGAGGAGGAGCGGGATAACTCGGAGCTGTCACTGGCAGGGATTGCTTTTTCCAGCTGGAGCTTGAGAGCACCTGGCTCTGGTTAGTTCCTGGCATATTTGGATCTGTGGTTACAGAGTGAATCCCTTGAGCTGTGCCGCCCTCCCGAGCTGAGAGCGGAGCCTGTTGCATGCAAAGCCCAGAGCTGCCCCCGCAGCCAGGGCTGTGGTTGTGGCCTTTGTAGCTCTGCAGCTGTGTAACCTTTGCATGAAAATCCTCCTTGGGTTGCAAAGCAGGAGTGCTGCCAGATGAGATTCAGTGCTGTCGGCTCTGAGACACCGAGATGGATGCAGCTGTAGGCAGGACCAGACCAACCAGAGCACCCTCTCCCGAGATCAGCTGGAGAAAAGTGGCTGCTTTTAAACAGTCTGAGTGTTTGCAGTGATGCAAGAGCTGTGTTGAGTGGAGGTTTTAGTAAGGAAGCATCACGGTGATGTGATGGATGAGCTGTTGCATTTCAAAAGGTGCTGTGGAAAAACAAATTTACCATCCACCCACTGGGTACCTCAGCAGCAGTGGGCACAAAAGGGTATCTGAGATGTCTTGATAGTTTTACAGAAATCTTTTGTGTAGCTTGGTCTGGGGGATGGCTTGTCACTTGCTCGGGAGGCTCCTGGCTGCTGCATCCTGGAGCCCTCGCTCCCCAGGGTGTGTTACAGTGCTAACAAATACTCCATTGTTTTCCAGGATTTTGTTGGTCTGATTGTGTAAGGTTCTCTCTCGGATTAACCACTGAAAACAAAACAGAAACCCCACTAATACCTCATTGTGTGCATTAAACAAAACAAAACAAAAAAACAAATCCCGATTTCCCTGCTGATTTAAAAGGCTTTTGTGTTTGGTGGGAACTCTGTCTAAACTCAAGGCTTTTTAGAAGTGTTTGTTTCTTAATGATCTGGGATTTTAAGGTGTTTGACCTTGAGATTACTGCCAGCACTCAAGTAAACAGTAGCAGCAAAGGCAGTGGGTAGGAAACCCATGTTCTGGCAGCTGTCCCACTTCCAGTGACAGATGAGACATGGGACCAAGGGAGGCCCTGAACTCCAATTCGACATCCCAGACTCCCACCCCACCCCTTGCCTTTCCTATAAACAGATGGAAAAATATCCTTTTCCCATGGAGAGACAGAAATTATTATTTTTTCTTCTTGCCTTTGTGTTGACATAGCTATTTCTTACTCAGTGTTAGTCATTTGGGGGCGTAATTTATAGGGGCCATGGATGATACATTTCTACATGAGTCTTAAATTTTTCCCACATACACTTTGACTCCTGCTGCCCTTGCTGCTTTTTGTCTGTTTGAAAAAAGAAAAAATGTTTATTAAATACCTTGCTCATGTGCAGGCCCCCTTTTAAGAGGTAAAGCAAGGTGTGCACATGGAAGAAAAAAAAAATTCATTGGAAATACACGGAGGTGTATTTCCTAGTCCTGGGTGCAATGCTGCATCCTTAAATTCTGCATCACCTTTGGGCTTTTGAATACAATTTGAGAAACACTTGAAAAAAAAGATGTTTGTGAAAAACATCCTCATAGTGTTGATAGACCAGCCTGTCTGGTGGCATGCTTGATTTCCTGCCTGTGTTGTTATCTGTATGTTTAGTCAAATGCTGCTTCCTCCTGATCCTGGGATCAAATCAAGCTGCCATCCCAGCACCTCTTTGAAACCTGCACATGGGAAACAACCGGGCCAGCTCCCGTGTCTGCTGCAGGCCCTGAGGCTTTGCTCTCCATACATCATGTTAACTGCTCTACAGCTCTGCTCAAATTAAATGTTTTCCTATCAGATGTGGGCTGCGGAGGATCCAGCCTGTCAGCCTGCGTGTGCGTCAGGGGGAGAGGAGGCAGCTTGTGCTCGGAGCCAGCCACATGCTGCCTTGCCCTCAGACGGAGCGCTCAGCTCGCAGTCCCTCGGATGGCACAGCCTGGGAAATTGCGAAGAGCAGCAGCCAGCGCTGGGGAAACAGCGTGGTGAGGGAAGAAGATGGGAGGAAACGCCAGGACATGAGGTTGGGCTGGCCCAGGTCCCTCATCCCAGGCCTTTGGCTGTGGAGCTCCTCAGGGGAACAAAGAGCGGCCCTCGGCTGCCGTGCCAGAAACCTGTGGAGAGGATTTCCTTCTGCTTTGCCTCCAAACCTGCTGCTGCTGTGTTCCCTGGTCAGGAAGAACAAAAGCCCAGGGCCTCCCCTGTCCCCCCAGCAGCTGTGGGGCGATGTGGCAGCCACAAGCTGGACTGTGCTGTGCCAGTCTCCTGTCGTGGAGCCGCAGCAAGGAGAGGATGGAAGTGACGAGCAGAACTTTTGGGTTGATTTTTTTATGTTTTTGCTTGCACCGAGTCATATTGCTGGAATGTCCACAGCAGGTGCTGCCAGGCCAAGTGCCAGGGGAAACTGGTGCTAAGGTTGGTTTTAACTGGGCTTTCAGCCATTGCAGGCAGCGTGCACATGGAGGGGAGCGATGAGGTCCGTATGGACCAGCAGCCCCGGGGCCCTGCGCTGTCCATCTCAGCTGTTCACATCAATCTTGTTTATTACAATTCCAAATCCTCCCTCCTCAGCTCATTAACGTTCCCGTAGCAGACATCTCTCTCACCATTGTATTTTGTAATTAGATTTTGATTTGCTTTCTGAGAGAAGCAGCAGCAGCACAATGGACATTAATTCATCCCAAGCTTCGCTCGATCTCCTCTGTGTCACAGGGTCAGACCTTGGCGTGCACCATCTGGTCTCCCCCCACTACTTGGCTGTGTGTTGTTCCCTCACCGTGCTCCCCTTCGTGCTCCCTGATGCACGAAAGAAAAGGAGCAGTGAGGGAGAGCTGGAAGAGGAGCTTTTGCCCAAGCTGAGCTTGAATCGTAGGGACAGGCGTGAACTAGATTTAAATCGACAGGGAGAGGGAGCAGCCTGTTGTCTGCAGAGCCTGGGTGGCCCCTGGTGCTTGTAAACCCTTTAAGGCACGATGTAAAAGCTGCAGTTTAACACTGTCAGTGAGCAAGGACAGAGGGGTTCCCGCAGCGCCGGAGCACTGGGAATGGCCATGGATATCTCAGCCTGGAGCTGCTCTGTGTGGCAGAGCTGGGCATTGAGCTTTGCTGGTCCCTGCAGCCCTGGACCAAGGGCACTTTTCCACCCGAGTGCTGCTCATGTGTTCCTCAGACAGACTTCATGTTTCAGCCTGTGGCTGTTGAATGAGAGACCAGCAAGAGCCCATGCTGTAATAGAAACCCCTCTGTGCTCTCCCATGGTCACTCATGGGCCTCTTGGGAGGTGGGATCTTTCCAATGCCTCTGGACCAGAATTCTCCAGAGCCTTGGGGGTATTGCCTCTAAGAGTGAATTTCTAGAAAAGTGGCTTTACATTTGTTTTAGTACCAAGCAGCAGCCATTCACAGCAGGCAGATGTTGATTTTATTGCTGCCTTTGAGTATTTAAACTGGCTTTGTCTTCTGTCGCTGGTCAGGGTGGAAGTGTGGGCTGCAAGATGAGTAGAGACCACGTCTGTCCTCTGCATCCCTGGCAGAGTCAGCTCCATATGCTATGGAAGAGGGAAGTGTGAGAGCTTTTATGGTCCAGTTTCACACAACAATAGAGAAATGCAGCCCCCAAGGAGGGTGGGAGGACACTTTCCCAGCAGCCAGGGCTCAGTGTGCTGCAGGCAGTTGTGCTTTATCCCTGCCAGCATTCACTGCTGCAGCTCAGGATTTATGTGAGCGAGTGAATGCGACCAGGACCGATAAATCAATCGGCACAACCAAAAATAATGCCCGGCAGCTGTTGGAAATGGGGGATCCCTTCCCCACCAGAATGAGTGGAGCAGGAGGGGATTTCATCTGCCCCGGCCTGGTGCCAGCCACGCTCAGGAACAGCCGTGGGCTGCTGGGGTGACCTCTCGTCTGACACCTTTATCTGGAGAAATTACTGTGGCTGTCTGCAAGCGTCTCCCCAGCCTCTCAGCCAGGAATTCCCAGTCATCAGGATCAGGGGGATAATGGAGCCAGTGTGGGTGGGGAGAGCAGCCTTGAGCTGCTGCATGCTCCATGTCTGGGGATCGCCTCAGCCCTCAGATCATGAGTGATCTCTGAAAGCCTCTCACAGCTGGCTGTGGATGGAGTCATGGATGGAGCCCAGGGTTTGTGGTTTCCAGGATGTCGTGGTGATGCTTTTGTGCAGGGATAAAGTTACCAGAGGAATCTGGTGACTCTGGTTTTTCCACTGGACGGCTGCACTAAACCACCTGCACAGGAGCCAGGGAAGTTTCTGTAAGGCTGCTCAGCCTGCACAGAGTCTTGTGAGGGGCTGTTTTTCCTTACTCCTTCTCCAGTGGGTGTCCTGGGGTGAGCAGTGACTGTAACAGGCCTGAACCAGGAGTGGAGGGCACTGCAAGAGGATCAGCTGCTTTCAGGCTGAATAGTTCGTAGATTATTTCCACATCTGTGTTAGCTTTGGCTTGATCCCACAGATTTGCAACAGCTGTTGGGAAGCGGAGCAGAGATCCCCTCTTTAAATGGATGATCAAATCCTTAGAGTGTGTGGAGTATGTTATTTCTATGTCATCCTCTTCACAGCAGGAAAAACAGCTTTTCAGAGTTGCTGAGGCAGCACTCTGCCCTGCTGCCTGAGCTATCATCCCGTCAGCCCGCAGTCTCACAGCAAGTTGTAATTTGCTTTCTGCATCCCACACCCAGCCTGACAGAATCCTTTGTGAGGTGTGTGGTTGTGCAGGTACCCATACCAGGGATGCCTTTTTTCTCCTGGATTTCCCTTTCTGCAAGGGACCACAACCAGTGGGTGCAAGCTGAGGTTGTCCTCTTTGCAGAACCTTCACATGTGCAAATCCTTGGCATGTTACCCTGTGAAAAGCTAACTAGCACAATGGTTTGCCACAAGACAGGTTGGGTCATCCCAGTGGTTTTAGGTGGAGATCAGATGTTGTCTGTGCTGGAAGCTGTAGTTTAGGTGCAAAATAGTGGCACAGCGTGGGAATCCCATAGAGAGCTGTCTTCAGCTTGGCTAAAATGAACCAGCCCATTTCCTATCAAGGTTCTGCTCTTTGAGGTCAGACCTGCAGTAAAAGGAGCCATCAGGCTTCTTTCCCAGATGTCTGACAGGCTCTGGAAAGGCTGGAATATGGCTGAAGAGGGCCAGGGTGGTGGGAATTGTGGTAGATCCTGGCACTCCTCCTGCAGCGTGTGCGTTTCTCATTCCCCATCAGCTTTCCTGGTGCACAGGGGAGTCATCAAACCAAACTGCTCCCACTTTAAACAGCGTATTCCTGGATGGAATTAACATGGTTAGTGCATGGAGACCACTAACTTCCAATTCAAGGCTTTTATAGTAGGCTTCAAATGGCAATCCAGTTCCAGTTGCTTTATATGCAGTTGTTGTGTTTGTTCACTGGTGCTGTGTGATGCGTTTCAGTGATAACCCAGGCAGCAAATCTGTTAAAAATAGGAAGTGCTGCTCAGCCTGTATGAAGCTCTAAAACTTGGTTTGGTGTTACCTGGCCCCGTGGGTTGTGTCTGGGAGCTTTTGCGCAGGTGCACCGTAAAACCTTTCCATTTGAATTGCCTTTTCTCATTCACCCAAGGTGTGACTGAGCGTGACATGATGTTCTTTAGGTTCAAGTCTCAGAACTTAGAGATGGACGTGCTCCCCCAGCAGCAACAGATGTCACGTTGACCTCTTTTGATGCCTTTTGACACACATCTGGCTTCATGCTTGCTTGTGGCATTCTCCTGTGGACCCTCACTGATGAGTGAGAAGTGGCAGCTCCTGATTTCATGGGGACAGAGTGTCTGGATTGCAGATTGCCTGTGCCACCGATGTCTGGGAAACCAAGAGCAGTGCCTGCAGTTTGGGTCCAGTGGGGCCTGATGGTTTACACATCCTGAGAAGACCCAGGACCAGCTGTTGGCAAGAGTTGCCATATGTGCTGGACCTCTTAGACTGCCTGGAGCCAGCCACTCCATGCTTGCTCCAGTGCTTTGAACAGGTTTGGTTTGCCGTTATCCCCTTGTCTGGGGTGTTCCAGCCCCATCCCTCTGAGCACAGCAAGCTCATGCAGCCTCTTGGCTCCGAAGTGCAGACCCTGCTGCTTCCCCAGCCAAGCAAAACTGCCAGGACCCACCGTGATGCCCCGGGGGAGCTGCTTCTGTATACAAAGGACTTGGCAAAATGAAGTGTAATGTAAGCAACTATTTAAAGAGAACGATCCGATTGCTAGTTGTAATTTCCTTATTGTTTGCAGCACCCTGTTAAATGCCCGTGATCCTTATAAAGAGCTTTCCCCCACCCTTTAAACTTCACAGAAGTGGATTTTACCTTCTGTGGTTTGAACACCGTCATTGTGAAGGGTCTGGTTTGCAGAGTACAGTTTATTTATTATGCCCGAGGCCATTTGGTTTGTGAATCCGTTAATATGTCTGTTGGAAATGGAGGGCTGGTGGGTAGGACACAAAACCTTGCCTCTGTCTACATCCCCAGATCATTCCCATCTCGAGAAATGGGATTGCCTCTCTTTGCAAATCAGGGACAGCGACCTGCAGAGTCCTTCCTCTGGGAACGCGTGGGTGCCGTTTCTCTGTGAGATACTGGTGGAAGCAGCAGCACATCGTGTGATGGTTTCTCTGGCTCTCATACTGGCCGACACTGGTGGGCCGTTCTGTGCTTCTCCGGTGCCTGGGTTTTATTTTCCAAACTGAAGCACTTTGTAAACACACAGACCCTGAAGGGCTTTGCAGAGCAGAGCTTGATGTTAGGGGTGGGTGCAGATTAGTTTCCTTCCCCATTTGGCTCTTGGTTATGGTTTGGCTTTTGTTTGAGAGTTTGATAATTAACCACGGGGTTGTTTGGGTTGAAGTGCTTGGAGAAATGTAAGGAAAACGAGGTGGTGGCAGCAGCTGCTCCGTGCGTGGTGGGGAGAGCAGCTCTGCCAGCCCACACCTGCAGGCTGGGCTGTGCCAGCAGTTTTCGTGGTCCTCTTCCTCCTCATCCCAGCTTCTGTGCATGAATTAAACTGTAAATGTGCCAGAAGCATATCCTGGGGAACGTGAGCCCAGGAGTGTGTGACACCCAGAGGGCTCTGTCACCGATGTTGTGCAGAGCCGGGCTCGCTGCAAAACGCAGTGACCAGCAGGCAGGCCCATCCAGACTGGGATGCCCAAAATGTGCCCATCAGCCTGCAAAGCTGGCAGTGCAGGATGGATGAGCTGGGCCCCCAGGCTAATGTCAAAGCCCTTAATCAGCTCCTGGGTACAAACCTGGGAAGCCCCAGTTGCAGAAGAATAATTTTTTTGTGTGTTGGCCTTGAGCTCAGCCTGGCTGTGCCTTGGCAAGTGTTGCTGGTTTGTTTAATGAACATGGAAGTGGGAGGGGAGGAAACAGCCAGGGAAGCATTACAAATTGCTTCAGAGCAGTGGCATTAAAAGTATTTGTGCTTACCATGTCTTCTAAACAAAGAGCTTAAAGCATGGCAAGTATTATCCCCATTTTACTTGTGAAGAGGTAAAAGCAGGAGGAGGAGAAGCTTTGCCTGTGCTCACAGGCAAGCCCACAGCAGGTGTGAGACCCCTCAGGGGTCTCACCTGAGGTCCTGAGGGGGTGGTGGTGATGGTGAGGATCTCTCTTGGCACTGGCCCAGCAGCTCTTCCTCACATTCCTTCACACTCATCCCTGAAGCACCAGCTCTGTTTCTTTGCTCACCTCTAACCTCTGCTCTGAAAGATGCTAATGCTCTGAAATCTTCCTCTTCAGGAAGCCAAGTTTACCTTCCTTATCTCCCCTTCCAATCTCTTTACAGCTGAAGCTGTGGAACAAGTACAGAGTCTCCAACATTCCTTCCCTTATATTTATCGATGCCTCCACTGGGAAGGTGGTTTGCAGGAACGGCCTCCTGGTCATCCGAGATGACCCTGAAGGTAAGACCCCTGTGCCACAGAAGCATGGACACACAGCTGCCTTTTCATCTCAGTTCATTCTGAACAGCCTGGGGGGGAGGGAACAAAGAACTATTGTCATATTTAACTATTCAAAGCACTGTGCTATTTTTGGCGTAAAATTTTCCTGCCAGATCTTGTGTTTTGGTTTTGCTTACTGAAAAGAACAAAGAATTTCCCTCCAGGATTTTTGTCTGGAGTGCTAATGAGGAAAAGGTTAGGCTAACTGAAACATGAAGTTTGCATTTTTCCCTCATGGAGGCACATGGACAGACAGAATGAAGGCCCAGACCTTCCATATCTTGGGAGCAGAATCCTTCCAGAATACTGAGTGGGACTTTTATCACTGACATCACACTCAGGTTAATGCATTTCCCATTATTTAGAAATTAAACAGAAGAATGTTGCTATTCTGCCTTGCTGAGGTTTGCTGTGCTGGGAGTTGATGTTAAATCTATCTTCCTCCAATTTGGAAAAAACCCAAATGAGCCAAATTGGAAAAAAAACAAAAAAACAACCCCCAATGTGCCCTTACTCACAGACCCTGCAGACCCATCAGTCATCTGCTGTGGTTGTCCATCCATTTCTTTTATTACTGGCTCATTGTTTCTTGGTGCAGTAAATACTGGCAGAGTCTTTAATTCAGTGGCAGGAGCTGTACAGCAGGAACATGTTGTGGCCTGAGCCATCTGTGATGTTTCCTCCTCTCTGGCTGAACACATGGATTGATTGCTCTGGGAGCTGGCAGCAGATGATTCAGAGCGTGTTTGTGTGTACACACACAGCTTGCTTTGGGGTGCAGAGGGTTAGTGTAAGATATATATAGAGATACATGGATATAAACACACAATCTTTTACATATATATAGCTAAGGTTTATAAATAAAGACATGTATGGATCTGTGTAAAAATACATGGTTAGTATCAGCATAAGGGCCATAGTCTGACTGCATTCCTGAGCACGTACCACCTTGCCCTCTCTTGCTAAAATAAACATTGTTGATAAGGAAAAGATGCCTCATCAGGCACAAAACCAGAGCAGGCTTTGTCAAGCTGAAGGTGCTGTGACTTGGGTGCAGCCTGCCTGAGAGAAAGAGGTGACCCTGGCTGCAGTGCAGAGCTTGGCTTCCTCACCTCAGGACAGGGGTGTGGTGGTGCCTCACAGCTGAGGTGTTCTGCATCCCCCTTGGATGGGAATAAACCCCAGCAGGGTTCCTCAGACAGGATCCCCCGTATCCTTGCAGAAGGTCGGATGGTTTTTCTAGTGGAACTTTCTGAAACTGTCAAAATTGCATGCACGTTACTGTCTTGCATCTTCTTTCCACCCCTATCCTGACCCCTCCCCAGGTCTGGAGTTCCCTTGGGGGCCAAAACCCTTCAGTGAAGTTGTTGCTGGGCCTCTGCTAAGGAACAATGGGCAGACACTGGACAGCAGTGCCTTGGAGGGCTCTCACGTCGGGGTCTATTTCTCCGCGCACTGGGTGAGTAGGAGGTGCTGTGCAGAGCAGTTGGAGTGGGCCCGGGGAGAGTAAAGACCCCGGGCTGGTTGGTGCTGAAGAATTTAAGATGCTTTGATCATCAGCATTGCAGTGGCCTGTCATCCTCAGCTGGCCCTGTCAGGGGGAGAGCGGTCAGATTTTAAAAATAGAAGAGGTTTTTTTTGGTAACTTACAGACCATAAACCCCAGCCACATTCAGGCACTGCAGCAAAGATGAAGTCACACCAGTTCATGGTCACTGGGCCAGCTGGCTCTGCTGGTGTGGGTCTGGTCCTGAGGAGGAGACAATGTTCTCCTTACGCTTGTGTTTTGCAGTGCCCGCCGTGCCGAAGCCTCACGAGGGTGCTGGTGGAGTCCTACAGGAAAATCAAGGAGGCAGGCCAGAAGTTTGAGATCCTCTTCGTTAGTGCAGACAGGTGAGGCAGCACTGACAGCCTGTGCAGGTAGAGCAGGTTGGCTCTGGCATCAGAAAGGCTGCCTGAGTCCTTTCCCTGTGCAGAGTGGGGTCAGCAAGAGCGGGTCTGTGCTTCTCTTTGTGTGGCTTTGGGGTGTGAAGGATGCTCGAGCTGCTGCTGTCACCGTGGGTTGGCATTCAGATGCCCTGGAGAATTTGAAATATTTTACTGGGGAGAAATACACAGTGGACTTCTTCATGAAGGGCTGGGGACTTGAAATTTGGTCTGACTCTCTCCCAGCTGATGGGTTTTGATGGGAGGGATAAAGGGCTTTGCAGGCCAGGTTTTTAATGAGGAAGGAGCCTGGCAAGTGGAGGGCTCTGCATGCCATGCCCTGTTGCCCCTGCACAGGTCAGAGGACTCCTTCAAGCAGTACTTCAGTGAGATGCCCTGGGTGGCCGTGCCCTACGCTGATGAGGCCAGACGGTCACGCCTGAACCGACTCTACGGCATCCAAGGTAGGAAAGGCCACACTGAGGCACAAATCTCATTTCCCCACCCCACCCCCCTTTTGTTGAGTGTTTGTAATGTCTCCTCTTGTTTAACTAAACCAAGAAAACAGCAAGGCAAAGCACAGTGCCCCAGGCAGAGCCGCTTCATGTTTCTGCTTTCCACAAACTCACATTCCTACCACCTGCCAGGCAGGCTGTTAGTTGAAACAGGACTTCCATAAACAACCTAATTCTTCCTGGAAACTTGGAAGCTGTTTTTGGCTTGGATGTTTTTTGTCTAATTACCGATTTATTTATTTTTTGCTATTTTTTGAAGGTTTAAATTTCATTTTCTTGCTGGTTTATGTAATGCAAAGGCAGGCCATCGTTCTGTGCAGGGGCTGAGGAAGATGGCATCTGGTTTATGTTAGTGACATGAATTACAAAGGAGAGTGTTTGATGTAAACCACGGCTTTGCTTTTTACTGTACATGCCAGTGCCAGAATTCCAGCAGCCCTGGCTGCTTGTAGGGGCAGGGAGAGACTCTGTGTGTCTGGGTGGCTTCAAAGAGTCACGAAGATGATAAAGACTCACAGCAGCCTTCCTGGGGGCTGGCACCTTGTTCCTGCAGGGGACAAACTGCAGCACAGAGGTGTTTGTGCAAGGTGACTGGCTGGTGAGGAGATCTCGTGTATGTACAGATAGTTTCTCCCTGTGGTTAAAGGGTCTTGCTGCAATGTGGCTGTTCCTCATCTGTTTTTGTGTGATGTTATAAATCAGAGAATATGCTGAGTTGGAAGGGACTTAGCAGAATCACAGATCCAGCTCCTGGCCTTATGTAGGACATCCAACAATCCAACCCTGTGCCTGGGAGCTCTGTCTCAGTGCTTCTTGAACTCAGGCAGGTTTGGTGCTGTGAACACTTCCCTGGGGAGCCTCTTCTGGTGCTCAACTGCCCTCTGGGTGAAAAAAGTTTTCCTGATATCCAACCTAAACCTCCCCTGACTCAGCTTCATGTTGTCCAGGTGGGTGCAGGCTGGCAGAATGTTAATGTGATCTGCAGGGAAGGAGGAGTGTTGCCAAAGAGGGTTTGGGAGGAGTGACAGGAGAAATAATCCCTCCTTGGAGTCCTCTCCGAACACCCCTCCTGGCGTGAGCTCAGGTGCTGCCACTCAGCCCTGTTCCCTGACCTTAGCCCAAGAATAACCATTTGCCTGCTTTAAATAGCCATCAGTTTGCTGCTTAATGACCTTCCCATGAGGCAAGAGCTTTCCAAATTCATCCATCTTTTCCCTGGCCCACTCACAGCCCTCTCCAGTGCTGGTTTCGGCCGAGCACTGCAGGACTGCTGCCAGTTTCACTGGGACTTTCTGTAAATAAGGTGTCCAGACACGGATACTTGAGCACCAGGCATGCTGTAGCCAGGGAAACAGTTACAACAGCTTTCCCTCCAGCTCCAGCCGCTGCTTTCTTAAAGGTATCTCTCTTTGTTGTGTTCCGCCCTGAAAATGTAAATATTGGCTGTTCCTCTGCACCCCAGTCCCCTCCTCTGCCCAGGCAGCTCCCATGTTATCCCTGAATCTCAGCTCCATGCAGACTTTGGGGCTGCCTGTTTGCAGTAAGGCTTTTCACACCAGCTGGGACAAAAACTTCCTGCAAACAGAGCTGGATGTCGCGAGCTCTGCTCATCACCACACGTGGTTATTCCACCTAAATGAAAAATCAGACCTGTGTAACCACATCTGCATTTCCCCTCATTCGTGGTTCTGATGCTGCCTCTCTGAAAACTCTCTTTGGAGCTCCACCTATGATCAGTGAGGATGTCCAGGTTACCATCCTGGTGCGTAGATTGTGAGCACGACATGAGGAGGATTCCCTCTGATTTTTGAAGGCTGGGTACTGAAACAACAGAAGAGTTTGTCTTCCCTGTCTGCTTTAAGTTCCTGAGTGGTGGAAAGCAGCAAGAGAGTCAAATCTCTTTGTTGTTTTAGTCCTGTGTTGGCCCCTACAACTTTTAAAAACTCTGTATAAAATGCAAGTTGAGTTATAGGCCTTTATTTGGGTTTACTTGAATGCCTCTATTCATAACTCATGTGTAGTCAGAAGCTGTACCATACCACCTCTAGTAAATTGCTTCTGGGTGCAGTGCTGTTCTGAGAGTCATGTCTTGTGTTGTGGCTGCTTAGAAATAATTCCCCTTTGTGCAGGCAGCTTCCAGTCCTGCCTTGGGTGAAATCCCCTGGCCTTAGCTCTCCTTCCAGTGGGATGGGGAGCAGTGATAAACTTGATGCTTTGATAAGAGTCACCCCTTGGAGTCCAGTATTCCCCCTGGACTCCGTGGTGTCTCTTTGGGATTTTCAATGCCTTCCAAAAACTGTTGTTTCTCCTCTTCCCCATGCTTTAGCCCATACACCCACAGCCTGGAAGTCACTGCCACAGGAGATTTCTAGAGCTTTCTTCTGAAAAAGTGAAAAAACAGCAATAAAATGCACCACCTGTGCTGTGGTTGGTGTGGGGTTTGCTTCTCGTAGATTGTGATTACTCACCCAACAGACTTCATGCAGATGAGATTTCAATGTCGGGTCTGTGGTTTAATATATAAATATGTAAATGCCTTGCCAGATTCGGTAACAAACCATTTGGCCCCTGTGTTTTCATAAAATGCTGGCCCCGTGGGAGCCAAATCCATTTTCTAGTGCATAAAATCCAACCAAGGCTGTCTATGCTAATTCTCATCCAAGCTTATACAATATTCATTGCAGTGTCTGATCGCTGATTCTTCTTGATGAGTAAATTCTGGTGTTATGACTTAAGGCAATTACCAAATCCCCCAAAAGGCACTTAAATAACAAATAGTGGCTGAGACGACCAGGGAGAGGAAATTATTTGGGTTAGCAGGTGTGAATAACATTAAGGATGGTTTCCCTGGTCCTGCAGGTCTGTGTCCCCTGAAAACAGGGTGTGTCTTTTAGGGAAGTAGTCCCAAAGGTCACCTGAGAAGGCAGGGATGTGGGTTATCTTAAAAAATATTCTGTTTTCTGTATTTGCAGTCAGAGGTGTAATGGATGGGTATTGTGGGGGGAGGGGTCATCTGCATATGCAAATTAGATTAAGTCTAAAGGAATGCTTTGAATAGTGGATGAAATCCTTGATAGCTGCAGAATCAGAGATCTGTGTCTAAATTGGGCCCATAATTTTCCCAGATCAGCAAAGCTTATTTGAAACCTCTGCCTGGGAGTGCTGCGTTGCTCAGGCTGACTGATGACCTGAAAAGCCTGTCCCTAATGTGTAATGGATGGAAAAGCAGGCGTTTGGGGTGGGCTTGGCAATCCTAAAAGGGCCCAGATCCGAATCCTTCGTGCTGCTGAGCACCCGAGTGCTTCTGGTGTCAGTAGCACTTTGTGCCTGTAAGGGCAGGGCCAGCATGAGATTTCCCAATTCCTTCCAGTCCGTTTAACCCATCCCTGCCCTGGGGCTACGTTGAATTACCAGCAGGTAATGAATAAGCCTTTTTGTGATACAAAATGGTTTTCTTGGCGTACCCTAAGGATCTGCAAGCTCAGCCATTGGGCGGTTCCTACACTGCTGCTTAGCACCAGCCCCAGCGCAGGCAGGAATTCTCCGGGCTGGAATGACGGGAATGCGGCCGCTCGCCTGGACCTATCGCAGGCAGGCTGGGACACACAGATGGCCGTGTATTTGTATTTCCTAGAGAAACGCCTCGAATTCAGAGGGCTCGTGAGTAACCCACTGTTGGACAAGCGCGGGAGCGCAGTGCCAGCAGCCTGGCAGGGGCAAACACTGCCAGCCCCCTGCTCAGGGAAGGGCTCTGCAGGGTATTTCTGAGGAATGAGCTTTAAAATGAACCTTGGGATGAAAGGCAGGAGTGTTGGAATTGCCTCAGCTTGCCAGGGATGTTGATGGGTGAAGGATAGGGAGCAGGTCAAAGCCCGTGTGATGAGCAACGACAGCAGCACTCGGCACTAACACTGGTCGCTTCATTTGTCCCCTGGGGCCTGATCCCACTGTCCCCGCTTCCTTCCTTGTGGGATGTTTCTTTGTCTCCCTGATGACAGAGGAATGGTGTGCTTTACAGATGAAGTCACTAATGTGAGCCGCTCCTGCTGACCCACCCGTGGCTGTTTCGTGGCCGGAAAGCCGGTGCTTTATCAGATGGGATGGTCACCAGCTGGTGTCCAACCTGCCCCACTGCCAGTGACATTTGAGTTGGTGACTCCTGCTGTGTCTCTGCTGCAACTCTATTCACCTCCTATACAAAGCTTCTCCTTTGTGACAAAACTTTTCAGCCCCCTAGCTCAGGGCGAAATGCTGCTTTTTCCCAAGGACCTGACCATCACTGGATATCCCCTGAGCCACATCCTGCCAGGTTCCTGTAGACCTGGACATTCCTGCACAGCTTTGTTAGTCTCCAGAGGGATGTGCTGTGGAAATGGCTGGGCCATTAGTGCAGAGTGCTGGAGTGCTGTGGGGGCAAAAATACGTGGTGTTGTTCTTCTAGGAAGGAACACACCCTGCTTCCTGACCACTTTTCTGCAGGCATTGTGAGTTCCTGGGAATTGGGCTCTTCCAGAGGCAGCCACATCTCGGCACTGGCATGGTAGTGCAAGAGGGAGGGTCCCTGGGTGGTACGGTGGGATTTGCACCCGTGGGCACCAGACAGCAGCAATCCCTGCCTGCCAGCTGGGCAGGGAGAGGCAGGCAGTGCCAGAGCAGTCTTTCAGCTTCCTGTTCTGCCTCCCGAATTGCAGTGCTCTGCTAGGACGGAAACAGGATCCAGGGAGCCTGATCCCCACTCCGTGAGCTGCAGAGAGGCAGGAGGCTCTCTGGGCTCCTGCCAGAGACAGAGGCCATAGGAAAAGGCCTTTCTCCCCACACCCTGTTCATGCTTTGGCTGATCCCCCTCCCTGTTTTTTTCCATTGCAGGCATCCCGACTCTCATTGTCCTGGACTCCAAGGGAGATGTGATCACGCGGCAGGGCCGGGTGGAGGTGCTGAACGACGTCGAGTGCCGCGAGTTCCCCTGGCACCCCAAGCCCGTGCTGGAGCTGACGGACTCCAACGCCGTGCAGCTGAATGAGGGCCCCTGCCTCGTTCTCTTTGTAGGTATGGATGGAGCATCCCTGCTGTGACAGCAGAGCCTGTGCTGGGGAAGGGGGCTGGGTGACCTGCCAGCTTGGCTAGAGCTGGCCAAGGGGCTGGGAACCCACCTCTGGTGATGGCAGTGTCCTTGGGAAGGGATATCGCTTCCTTTTCCTATGTGCTCACGGAAGGGGGGGGAGAGCTCGCTGTGGAAGCCCCTCAGGGCAGACTTGGAGCCTCTCCTGTACCACAGCAGCTCACAGGGGTTTGCCAGAGCCTGCTGTGCCCACAGGGCTCTTGCAGCTCCCACACACCACCCTGGGATGCGGTGGAGCAGCGACTGGCAGCACAGAGGAGCTGTCATAACAAAGGTGTGGTGGTGGCTGTGGCTAGGAATGCTGATGAGGTGTTGGGAGTATGAGAAATACCCTGTCACAGCTGGTGGTGGTGGAGATGGGAAAAGCCTTTCTGGAGCAGGGACTTCAGGCACACGTGATGTGACAGAGGAGTCAGAGGAAGTGTCTCTGTGAGGGATTATAGATCTGTGCTCGAAACCACAGCTCAGGGCTTGAGTCCCTGGGCTGAACAGGGCTGTGACAGTCAGAGCAGCCTTTCATGCTCTGCTGGTCCTTGATTCCCCTGGCTGCAGGACAGGGCAAGTTTTTCCCCAAAGTTCCTGTTCTTTCACTGCTAACACACACACACACACACACACACACACACAGACACACACACGAAGCTTCCCTGCAGTTAGAAACAGGCCTAGAGCTCACCCAAAGCACAGCTGGCTCATTCCTCATTGCTCCCCTGCCAGCAGTGGACACAATAACTCAGGAAAGGGCATGGCTCAGATGAGCTGTGCTGCAGGCTGAGGCCTGGATGGGCAGCCCTGAGGTGCACACAGCATCCCAGGGAGGGAGTCAAGGGGTCCTGGGCTCTTGGGGGGGGTGCAGCTGTTCCCTGTGTGCTGTGTGGAGTTTGAGGGATGTGCTGAAGAAGTGAAGAAGCCCTCCCTGCCTTGCTGGTGTTGTGCCTGGCCCAGGGCAGGGCTCGTGTCCCGCTTCCTTGTGTGCCCTTTGTGAGCAGCACACGCTCCTCTGCAGCGCTGATAACGCGGCCCTCGCTCCTTTCCTTCTTCCCTTTCAGATTTCCTTTTGACCCTGGTTATTTATTCAGCGGAGCCCAGCAGGGGATGTGAGCACAGAGCCAAAAATCCTCTCCTCACGCGGGAAGGACCGGCTGGCCACGCCAAGCCTGATGGATTGGGGCTGGCGCTGCAGGCCTCTGGAAAGAGTTGTTTTTATCTTGCTCTGAGCAAAGTTTTTCTATCACCTTGCTGCAAACAGCTCATCAGGAGAACAGCTGGGGCTCTTGCTCGCTGCTTTTGGGGGTGGATGGTCTTGATGAAATCTACCAGTGATGTGCTGGGGCAGAGATGCAGCTGGTGCTGTGGCAAGGCAGGCACTGGGAGTGGGGGCTCCTGGCCAGCTTTGTCCTGCTGGGAGACCCCCCCCCAGCAGACCAGTGCCTGCACTGCACAGGCAGCAACACCCCCAGGAGAAGGCGGGCTTAGCAAGTGCTGGTGCTGAATAAATCCTGACTGATGTACCTCCTTCCCCGGAGGGGTTAGGGCTGGGTTAGCCAGAGTGTGCAGGGCTGCCTGGAGTGCCGCCAGCAGCCGATGTTTGCAGGAAAATCAATCCCTGCAGACACCCCGCAACTCAGCGTATTTATCACTGCCGTGCACGCAGGACAGACCCTGAAATCCAGCATGCAGCATCTCTGGAATCTCCTGCTTTGCTTGGAGAAGCCAGAGAGGAGGACAGGGATGTGTGAAGCAAGGGCAGAGAATTTTCCTGGCATGGGCATGGCTTGTCCCAGCTGGGAGCTGGACCTAATAGTGATTACATCAGAGATCACGAGGGGAGACAAGGGGCTCTCTTCTGCCTTCTTCCTTTAATGCCTAAAAGTTGTCCCCGAATTGGAATCTTTTAATCTCCATGCTTCCCAAGGACACAAACTCTCTTCTTTCCAGCTCACTATTTGAACTTCAGCGGTGGCTGGTGTTTGATTGATGCTGCCATCTCTTTCTGCCCTACCTCTGTCAAATCAAAGCTGCCTTCACAGCGCTGAGACTGGAGCAGCAAAGCTGCGGATCAGCCATCCCGAGGCAGAGGGATGGTGGGTGGCGGGCAGGGGTGGCAGCAGCCTTAGATCAGCGCCTTTGTTTGGTCTTCAAAACATGCTCAAACCACAGAATACTCAAACCACAGAGCAGCTTTTTTTTGTGCCTGTTTGTCCCTGCACATCACCAACAGCACCAGGGAGTGAGCAGTGGAGTATTTGGGGAGCAGGAGTTGCTGTTCTGTTCGGTGTTTCCCCGTAGTGCATTTCAGCTGCTCCCTGGTTGCTCCAGAGCCGTGTGGCTTTGAAGTCCATGCGGTGCATCCGGGCTCTGGCTTCCTGCGTGGTGGTGCCATGGGACAGAGCTGCCAGCGCCCGGCCCATTTGCATCCTTTGATCCTAACCTTCTTTTTTTGCCTTCCCTCTTCTCGTTTTGTCTCCACAACCCCGTGCCCTGCAGATTCAGAGGACGACGGGGAGTCAGAGGCGGCGAAACAACTGATTCAGCCCATAGCTGAAAAAATCATAGCCAAGTACAAAGCCAAAGAGGAGGAGGCACCGTTGCTCTTCTTTGTGGCGGGTGAGGTAAGTGAGAGGAGAGCACAGGCCTGTGTCCTGCTGGGTTGGGTACCACTGCTGTTGTTGTTCAGGAGGTAAACTGAGGCACAGAGCTACTGCAGCTGTCAGGCAGCACGGAGCATCCAGACTCAAGGCCTGGCTCAGTCTGTGCTCTCCTTGCTGAGTATTACTTCTAGCAAAGGGTTTGCTCAGAGATGGGAAAGCCTGAAGGTGGGAGAGGGACAGGCAGAGTGGGGAGGTGGGAAGGAGTGAAGCTGCCATGCTGGGGACTGCTGCCTGCTCAACTCTGAGGCTACGCAGGCAGGAAGGTGGCTGTGCAGGGGAAGAGGAGCAGGGTTTGAGTTTCAGCCTGGCCCAGACAGTGAAATTTAGGCTGTTTCCCTGAGCTGACCATGCTTTTCTTGGCTGGGATGGCATTTGAGGCATGTGCAGGCTGCAGTGCTCAAAGATCTACTGGAGAGAATGGGAAATGGGAAGACTGGAGGACTTCTGGCCTCCCTTTCCCTCGCACAGACACTTTGCCCTGCTGCAGTCTGGCAAACGAAGGTTTTGTGTACGGGTCAGAAAAGCTCCCAGCACCCCCAGGCCTGCAGTTCCCCTCCCACATCACTGCTCAGGGCCTGGGCAGGTGGCAGCCGCTGCGCCTGCTCCGTCCCTGCAGGCCCACGTCACAGCCGCAGTGTTCCGTGCGCGGAGCCCTCCGGAGCCGCCCTGCGACAAAAGGGTCCCCACTGCCACACCCAGGCCCCCCCAGCCAGGCAGGCCCCTACTGCCACCTCCCACAGCCCCGTTGGCCCCCTCCGTGCAGCCGCTCCCTCTCCCACCACCGTAACGGGTCTCTGAGCATCCCAGCTCGGCCCCGCACCCTTGAATAAGTCCCTTGTTGGAAAGGGCTATTTTGGGAGGGTCCGGGACCTTCCCCCCTCCCCCAGAGCCTGCGAAGCGTTTTCCTCCCGCTCGCCGGCTGTAGCTGAAACATTGCTGCTATTCATGCAGCTCCCGACGGCCCTGCGGCGGCCGGCCCGAAGAATGGGGAGCGTCCGGCACATCCCATTCATCCGTCACCTCAATAGCCGGGAGCGCTGGCCCCGGGGCTCCGCTGGCCCCCACGCACAAAGCAGCCCGGCCATGGCCGGAGCAGGCGCCTCCCATTGCTCTCCCAGCACCGTCTGGACCGATTTTGCATTGATTAAAAATATTCCTTGGTGCCTTTGTAAATAAAGGACGAGGCGTCCGTCCCGACACCTGGGTGGGTGGGGGGCGGCCGAGGCGACGCGCCCGGCCCTGCTCGCCCTTCCAGCCACGTGGTCCAGCTGCGCCAGAAATCCCTGCAAAGGAAGGGGAGGCGCGACCGGAGCTCCCCGGCGCTGCCGCCGCGCGCTGCAGAGCCCCGGCCGCCAACCAGGTGGATGGATTCCATTCCTGCCCCTCGGAAGGGGCGCGCAGGAACGCCCCGCTTGGTGATGAATCGCACCAGTGCCGGCTTCTTGCATCCCGCAGCCTTGGGAGGGATAAATCATTGCCTTTGCCCAGAGCTGAGCCGTGCCTGGGCGAGGGGAGGGCAGCCCTCTCCCCCTGCAAGCAGCCTGCTGCTCCTGTGTGTGCCCAGACACTGGGACCTGCTGGTGGGGTCTCATCGTTGGCTCAAAGCTCAAGTCTTCATCCCCATTCCTGTTCTTTGCTTTGTTCTGGGCGTGCGCTTGGGTCCCTTTGGGATCCGCCCTTGGTGAGCAGCGAGGCTGTGGCTGTGCTGGCAGAGGGCTGGCAGTCCCCACACTTAGCGCTTGTCCCCAGTTCCTTGAGCTGTGGATGTCCCAGAGGCTCTGGGGTGGCCGGGGCAGCAGGTCAGTCCGGAAGGAATGCCTTTGGGTTCAAGGAGTGTATGTCCCATTCCAGCCCGGGATAAACCAACCCCATTTGGTTCTGACACGAACCACAAGCAGAGCAGGCACCAAGATGGATGTTGCCTGCTATGCTCGTGGTACTGCAGTGCTGGTGCAAGGCCCAGCCTCTTGGGATACACTGTGGGCTGGACTGTGGCAGCAGCAAACTGCTCCTGGTCTCTTGGCTCTGCTGATGACTCCCCTGTCCTTCTCCTTTTGGCCTCCAGGACGACATGACCGACTCCCTGCGGGATTACACCAACCTGCCCGAGGCTGCACCCCTGCTCACCATCCTGGACATGTCAGCCCGGGCCAAGTACGTGATGGATGTGGAGGAGATCACGCCTGAAATCGTGGAAGCCTTTGTCAGCGACTTTCTAGCAGACAAGCTAAAACCCGAGCCCATCTAAGCGGCCCCTGTGCCAACAGACATTATTTAAAACCAGGTCTCTCTTCCGCCGCTTGTGGATTCTCCAGCGTGTCCTCACGCCCGACCCAGTATCCAACCTTCTTGTGGTGCCTTGTTTTACGCAGTGAATCCCTCTCCTAAGCAAGCTCCTTGAGATGCACTTTCAGCAGGGAGTTGTTGGCGTTTGGAGACTTCGCTTGTGCTTCATGGTGATATATTCTCTAATAACCAGGCCAGAACTGTTACCGTATCGTTATTCTATACATGGCACTAGCTAGCAGGCAAATCTTTTTGCATGGTGTTCTTCCCAACGTATGCATCAGGCAGTGGGCGGGGTTCTTGGGGCTCTTTTCTTTCTCCTACTCCCACCTCTTTCCTTTCTTACCACCCCTGCTGACTAAATGACTTCCAGGAAGCAATAAGGAAACTGTCCCCATCGCCCCTGGCCAGTCCTTTCTCTTCCACGCAAGTGCCCTGACAAGGCCAAGACAAAGTCTTAACTGCTGACAACCTCTGAAAGACCACGGCACAGCCAAGCTCTTCCTCCTGGGGGCGAGACCTTCCCTTGTGGGTTTCCCACCCCTCACTCCAAGCACCGACAGCCTTAGGCAGCGCTGGCTGTGCTTGTCAGGGTCCATCCCCCTGCCATGGGTGGGTATTCCCTCCGTCCCTCCCTCTCTGAGCCAGGAGGAGGATCACCACCGGGCTGCCCTCACCTCTTGTCTCTTCCTTGTGCTCTCCCTGTCCCCTCTCGTTCCTCTCTCTGGTATGAATTGTCCTCTCCCCCCTGTGTTAGTTGATTGAGCTGTTTTTCGTAGGTGTGTCCCAAACTCAACGTTAATGGTGCTGTTCTTTAAAAAAAAAAACACCAAAAAAAACCACCCCCAAACCCTAAGAAAAAAACCCTCCCTCCCTCCCTCCCTAACCCAAGCAGCACAGCCAAGCCCTTGAAAAGTGACATTGTAAAAACTGTACATGGTGATTGGAACTTTGTAATAAAACTGTTACAAGGACCTCTTCTCTGGAGGTGGCCGATTGCTGCGTCCTGCTGTCAGGGAGGGAGCCTGTGTGGGGCAAGAGGAGCCCACAGCCTGACCCCATGAGTAGGTGGCTCCTGGGATTGTGTGTTCTCCCCTGGGCTCACACAGCCCCTGCCTGCGCGGCTTTGCTGGGGTGGCTCAGAGCTCCCCAGGAGGGAGGGAGCCCTTTGGCAGCCACTGGGGTGTTCCCAGCCTGAATAGCGGGTGTTGTGCAAGCCACTTCTTTTCCCTTTCAGCTCATTAGTCAGCCATGGCAGGATTATGACCTCCCCTTTTATCCTGCTGCAGCTTCCCACCCTGCCAGGAGCTGGGAAGGGCCGCCAGGTCAGCCTGTATAAACCCAGCCTGTGTTTCGCATGTTTCAGAGTGTTCAGCAGTGATGAACTGACTGGGGAGCAGTTCCAGGAGCAGCCCAGCACCTCCCAGCACCTGCGTGGTCAGGAATGCTTGGAGCTCGGGCACCCCACACCACAGCCACCCCCGGCCAGCCTGGCCCATGGTGGGGTTGGAGTGATTGTTGGAGCACAGGGTTTGGGTAAGCACAGGCAGGACCCATTCAGGGGGCAGCAGTCTGGACTTTCTGACCCAAAACCACAGCCAGCAGCCAGGCTGGGAAGGACACGCTGTCAGCAGCAGCCTGGCTGGGCCAGCACGGATGAGGGATCTGAGGTCTCCACGGATCTCCTGAATGAAAGGGCTGGAGCAGGAGGGAACCGGCTGAGGTGAGGCCAGGGCTGCTACCCAGCCTTTCCCTTCTCACTGTGGTCAGCCTCCTCTCTAGCATCACCGTGTGGCCACCACATCCACTGGGAGCCACACTCATCCCAGCACTCTCCAGCCCTAAATACTCATTCACTACAAAACAAACAGCCCGAGCTGCTCTTTTATTAACTCTCAAGGGAACCGAAGGCAAGAGGTGCTCCTTCAGCACCCAAACCGCAGCAGTTCAGCCCGGCACAGGCAACTTCTGCCTGTCATCCTCCTGCTTGTGCCTCCACAGCAGCTGCCTCTTGCCCTCGAACAGCACGATGCCAGCAGCAATAGCAGAGTTCAAGCTGTCCATGCCTGGCACCACGGGAATGACCAGTCTCTTCCCCCCCGTGCTGGCCGCCAGCCGAAGCGCGGCCGGACTCAGGCCGTGGGTCTCCCCTCCGATCACCACGGCCACCGGAGCCCGGGCCCAGTCCTCGTAGTAATGCTGTGCAGCCAGCTCTGGGATTCCTGCTGCCCCCTCATCCTCGTGCTCAGGAGCAGCCTTGGGGCTGGATTTCACAGGAGCTTTTCTGCTGTCAGGAGCAGAGCCAGCCGGGCCAGCCCCTCTCAGCACGGACGTGGTGCCAGCCGGAGCGTCGGGGTCGTTGTCGGCCACGCAGACCTGGATGCCGGCAGGGAGGTTGGTGGGAACAGACTCCCAGTCCAGGTTGGCGATGATGGGCACACGGAAATGAGCCCCCATGCCTCCACGGAGCACCTTTGGCTCCCACGGATCCACACAGCCTGGGAAGGAACAGGGAGGAACAGTGACAGCGCAGGGATTCCCACAAAGGTGGGATTCAGCAGCCGCAGCAAACCATGCCAGCCGTTCCTTACAAACTCTGGGTAACATCTACGAGCACCTCATTCCCTGCCTCACCCCCAGGCTACTCAAACTTTTCTCTTACCTTTGGTGAGCAACACTTTCTCACAGCCTGCTCCTGCTGCAGATCTCAGAATAGTCCCCAGGTTTCCTGGATCTCGGATGTTGTCGCAGATGAGGAGCAGTGGCAGGGAGCTGGCGAGCTGAGTTGCAGGGTAGGACATCTTGGCAGGGTCAGGCTTGGAAAAGATGCCTGAGGAAATGAAATGTGACAGGTTTATGACTGACCCACCCCAAGGAGAGGCCTGCTCTGAGAGGGTTGGCCCCAATCTCTCTAAAGATGTGCTGGAGGAAGTGTTAAGAAAAGCACCACCTGAAGGAAGTTTGAACAGAGTTTGTCACTTGGCAAGGAAAACTTATTTTAGAGCACTGCTATGTCTAAGGAAAGATTATTAAGACAGTCATTACCCTAAATATAGAAAGTTTCCCTTTGGGCAGTGTTGCAACTGTTTCAGAGGCAACTTACCTAGAAGCCCCTGAGGAGTTATGAGGTCAGACCAGGTCTTAATGTCTTCAAATTTCACCTTAACCAAGCTGGCTCGTTTTATCTCTGCCTCAGGCAGCAGCTTCAGGTGCCCCACGGTGCTGAAGAACAGTGTCTGTGGCACAGCTCCTGCCTCCAGTGCATCCTTGATCAGCCTGTGCCCCTCCAGCAGAACCTTCCCATGATTATCCCGAAACTTCTTCGACTTGGCAATAGTCACCACTTTTCTGTGGAGAAATTATTCAGAGAATGTGGCTGTGATGCTCATAACACCTTCAGTCTGACCTTCACCAGTCCCTGAGAGTTTCTCTGGGAGGTCACAAAGATGATCTGAGGGATGGAGCACCTGTCCTAGGACAAAAGGCTGGGTGAGTTGGCTCTGAGGTGACCTTAAGAGCACCTTTCAGTACCTGAAAAAGAGCTGATGAAGGACTTCGACAAGGGCCTGCAGTACCAAGACAATGGGGAATGGCTTTAAACTGCCAGAGGTTAGGATTAGATGGGATATAGGGAAGGAATTGTTCCCTGGGAGGGTGGGCAGGCCCTGGCACAGGGTGCCAGACCAGCTGTGGCTGCCCCATCCCTGGAAGTGTCCAAGGCCAGGCTGGATGATGCTTGGAGCAACCTGGTCAAGGGGAAGGTGTTCCTGCCCGTGGTAAGGGGTGGAACGGTATGGGTTTTAAGCTCCCTTCCACCCCAGCCATTCCCCGGTTCTGTGAAGCCCTCCCGGTACCTTCAGCCTGGTAGTGCGTGTCAGTCCCCCCTTCCTCCCAAGGGCGGAACTTCCCTCCCGATCAGCGAGGGTTCTGAGGGGCAGCACGGCCGGGCCCCGCTCCCCGCGCTCACCCCAGCCTGCGGTCCCCGGGCGCCGCCTTCTCGTACCACAGCCCCGGCGCGGCCGTGCCGCGCTCCACGGCGGGCGGCGGCGGCGGCTCCGCGGGGAAGCAGCGGAGCGCTGCGGGGCCGGGGGGTCGAGCTGCCTCGGGGCAGCGGCGAAGCCGGGCGGGACGGGGGCGGACAGGGAAGGCAGCCGGCGAAGAAGCAGGAGCGCAGGGAGCAAAAGGCCGGGGNTGAGGATGAGGATGGGGATGGGAAGAAGGACAGGGATGGGGCTGGGGATGTGGATAAGGTTCAGAATAAGGCTGGGGCTGGGGATGAGGATGGGAATGGGATCCAGGGGATGTGATGGGGATAAAATGGGATGGGGATGGGAGCCATGTCCTGCCGCGCTGACCCATTCCCGCCCCCTTCACCGGGCCTGGGGAAGGGGTTCCGGGTTGGAACGAGGCGATCCTCGAGCTCGCCTCCCAACCCCGAGCGCTGTGTGGTTCTCCAGGTGCTGCGGCACGAGGAGTTCGAGGAGGGCTGCAAGGCCACCTGCAACGGGTGAGTGCCCTGCCCGCCCAGCACCGACTGCTAGCTCGCAGTAAAGTAAGGGCTGTGCTGGTTTTTATTAAACTGCTTCCCTTGGAACCTACAGCCCCCCATTCTGTGCAGGTGTGGTGCTTGTATTGAACTTAAACACCACAGCTATAGATTGATACTTGACTGTATCAAATTATTTCTGAGATTGCCAGGAAATTCATTCAGTTCTACTGATTATTTGTGTAGGCCTGGCACTGTCAAGGTTCTTGAGTTAAAAATCCCTCCTGGTAGCCCCAAAGGCTTTTGTAAAGAGAGAGGGATGAAAGAAAGAAGAAATAGGAGCACATTTCTTTCTGAAAGGGAAGGAATCTTACAGTTTGGTGCCCTTTTCCTACTTAGCAATAAGGAAGTGATTATGTAATTGCATCTAATGAGCAGCCTGTGCTCTTAAAGCACGAGCTGTTATCACAAGGCCATGAATGACAGCCCGGAGTCAAATCTGCCGTGATTTCACTCTAGAAATGCAATTCCTTCTCGAAACACAAATACTTGCAGTTCTTGGTGGTTGCTTTTAATACTAATGACATTAAAATGTGGATAATATGGATATTCCAGCCCTTATGATGGAAAATGGAGCAAGACCATGGTGGGCTATGGACCAGAGGACGATCACTTTGTGGCAGAGCTGACTTACAATTATGGCATTGGAGAATATCGCCTGGGCAACGACTTCCTGGTGAGTTCCACTCCAAGCAGCCAAACCTTCTCATGATAAGTTGATTTACTTTAATAATTAGAAGCTCATTTGTCACATGGGTTGTACCAGCTGCTTTTTTTTTAATGCTGTTTGGTCACTTAAACACTTCAGTGTTGCTTTTGTGGTTGTCTCCAAGTTGGAAGAGCAGAAACCAGAGCAGATTTGTGCTCACTTGAAGTCCAGGAAGCGTTTCTGGAGTTCTGTCTCTGCTCTGTGTGTAGGACAGCTGGTATTTACTGCCAGATCCAACATGGAATGCTGAGGTAGGAAGGGCTTGCTGCAGGAAAACACTCTTATATTTATTACTAATTGTTTTTGTGATTTAGTGTCTGGCAGCAGATGGAGATCTCGTGTTTCCTGTGTGAGGACAGGTGATGTCTCTGCATCCACCCCATGGATTTTGTTGTGTCATCTCCAGGGCATCACTCTGGTGTCCAGCCAGGCTGTGAACAATGCCAAGAAGATGGGGTGGCCCCTCAAAGAAGTCACCTCTGGTGTCTTTGAAGCTGAAGCCCCAGGAGGATACAAGTTCTACCTGGAAGACAAGCAACAGCTCAAACAAGGTGAAATATTTACCTTTACTGGGTTCAGCAGAGATTTACCAGTGGGGTATCAGAGGGTGGTTTTTTTTATGGCATTTTGTAAAACAGAACACCTTTTTATTGTTTCCTTCTCAAGAATGCAAAACTGTGCATTTGAACCTACAATAGGTTTGTAGCTAATTTGAAATTATTGCAATCCTCAAGATCCCGTGTGGAAGGTAACCCTGGGTGTCTCAAACCTGCAGAAGTCTGTGAGCTACTGGTCTGGTTTGCTTGGGATGAAAATATATGAGAAGGATGAGGAGAAACAAAGGGCTTTGCTGGGCTATGCTGATAACCAGGTCAGTCCTTGGAAAACTTACCATAAAAACTTCTTATTTCCTGAGAACAGAACCTTAAAAGGAAAAGAAGTTCTTAATTAAAGCAACTGTGCCCTTAATTATGAACATTTTAATTGAAGCTGTATACCCTCAGCTGTGTTTTTTAAAAAAAGCAAAGCTGTGGTTTGCTCTGGTGATTCTGGCTTGTTGGGAAACACGTGGATGGGGGATTTTGGAATCGCCCACATCCTGGAGAAAAAGCTGCAGCCTGGAGAACAGTGTCCCTGCAAGCCAGGCTGGGTTTTTCCCTGTTCCAGTGCAGGCTGGAGCTGAAGGCTGTTGGAGGGGCTGTGGATCACGGGACAGCATTTGGACGCATCGCCTTCTCCTGTGCCAAGGAAGAGGTAACAGCCCCACTTCCCTCACCCCTTTCCTCACCCCACAGCTGGGGAAGGCAAGTTTTAGTGTTAACAACATGATCCTCAGCAGATAGTTTGTTTATCATTCTGGCAGCAGGATGGTTTTAGTTTGTTTTCTGGTTTCAGCTGCCAAACATCGAAGCCCTGATGAAAAAGGAGAATCAGAAAATTTTGACACCTCTGGTCAGCTTGGACACGCCTGGCAAAGCCACGGTGCAAGTGGTTATTCTGGCTGATCCTGTGAGTAAGACTGGAAACAACGATTAAACTGGGGTTAAATTTCTCCTTGCCACTGGTTGTAAGTGAGCTGCTTCCTTTTAGGATGGCCATGAAATCTGTTTTGTGGGAGATGAAGCGTTCAGAGAGCTGTCCAAGGTGGACCCTAACGGTGACAAGCTGTTGGATGATGTAAGTGACTGCACATTAATTTTCTCTCCGATTAGAGATACCTGTAACATCCAGTTTTCATTCCATGTTGAGTTTTTCCTAGAAGCAAATTACCCAGACTTGGTAGGGAAAATAAATCAGTTTTTAAAGCTTGCTTGGTACCCCTGGTTGGAGTTTTCCAGCCTCGCTCTTGGGGCATGGTCACATTATGTGCTGTGGCAGAGAACACTGGTTTTCAGTGTTAGTTCTCCTTCCTAATGGCTAAAAAATAATTTATCTCTCCAGGGAGCTTTCCTCCTGTACTGACCATGTCCACACTTGTCTTTATGCAGGCCATGGCTGCAGACAACAGTGACAAGTGGTTTGCTGAGCACAACATGAAGAAGGTTTCAGCTTAGCTGGAGGAATGGACTGGGCTGCTCCTCTGTGCCTTGGAGCTCTTCCAAGAAAATGCCTGGTTAAAGGGCTGCCTTCCCAATCAGAGGGTGCTGGGATGTCCCGTGGTGGTTTTTTGGGTTGATCTAAGCTGATGTCTCTGGCCTGCTGCTCTCTCCCTTCCAGCAGATCACATCTCCTCCTTCCAAAAAATGGGCCTGTGCAGCAAAGGAGCAGCTGAGCCCTTGGCTTCAAAAACAGGGATCATCAGTCAAGAAAACCTCACATTTCTGTGTTGTTGTTATACTTGAAAGAAAGGTGAATAGATACGTTATTTTCTGATTAATTAATTTTATGATTAAACTGCTTTGGCTTTCCTTTATTTGCAGGCTAGAGAGGAGATTTGGACGTAGCTGTGGCTACTCCCCCTCTCCAGTGGGATGTGGGGAGCATCCCTTTATTGGGAACACAGAAATGATCTTGCCAAACTGTGTGAATACTCCAGTCTTTGTTTTCATTCCAAGGTCTTTCCCCATCCTTCAAGGTGAAATACTCACTTGAGAAGCCCGTGGTGTGTTTCTCACTGGGATCCTGGTATTGATGGGGTGGTTTCCACCCATTCCCAAGGAGCTTTCCACGTTCCAGGAGGGAGCTGAGGCTGTGATTTGGGGTTTGTAGCTTGCACTGTCTGCTGAGGTGCCAGGGGGCAGCTTGAAATAAGTTTTGCAATTAGCTTTTGGTGAGAAACTGCCTTTGGAAATAACAGTTCAGGGTTTATTCCGTTGGAATGGAGTCACTCTGCTTTTGCTGGTGGAATAAAAGATGGGAATACCAGGGAGTCATTCCTGGCATTGTTTGTGCCAGGTATGCTGCCTGACTTGTCATTTTCTCGATGAAAACCTTAAATAAAATACCTTAAATCAGGTTTTCATCATGAAACTGGAATGAGTTTCATGGAGAAGATCAGTTGGCACTGTTGGCACTTCTGAGCTGGAACGGGAGAAATTCCTTTTCTCGGAGCTTTTAAATTCCGTTTTAATGACGGGTTTGAATCCTATTCGTCAAATTAAACACGTCGATATCGGAGCACGGCGATTGATTGATTGATTGTTTGGTTGGGTGAGCGATTGATTGATTCAGCGCACCTCCGCGCCGCCAGGGGGCGCTGCGGGCGAGGGCGTGGCAGGCGACGTGACGTCAGCGCGGCGCCGGCGTGACGTCAGAGCGCGGCGCCGCCATGGAGCCGGCGGAGCGCGGGGCCGCGATGGCGCCGGGGTGTCCGGCGGGGCCGTGGGCCGTGGGCGAGGAGACGGCGATCTTGCACGGCGGCTTCCTGCTGGCCGCCCGCCTGCTGGAGCCGCGGCCGCTGCGGGAGATGCGCAAAGCCGACTGGCCCCGCGCGGGGGTGCCCATCACCGACGCGCTGCGCGAGATCGGCGAGCGCTGCCCCTCGCCGCTGGGCCTCTGGAAGAAGGAGGCCGTGGCCATGGTCTGGGCGAAAATCCTGCTGCCGGCGCCCCCCGCCGCGTCGCTGGAGTGGGGCGGGAAGGATGACGGGTTCTTCTCCGTGGGCGCGATGATCCCCGATGTCAGCCACACCGCGCTCTTCGAGCTGGTCAAGGCGCTGGGCGTGCCCCGGCTCTTCGTGCAGCTCCTCCTGGCGCTGCCTCCAAGCGTGTGCCGGGGACAGCTGGAGAACTTGGTGGAGTACATCTCCAGCGAGACATCCCCGTCGGACGTCAGGTTCTTCTTGGACGTGTGGTGGGAGGTTCTGAGACACAGGGAGGGACAGGAGGATGCGACGGTGTCTGCGTTCAGCGCTCTCATCCATCAGCACGGGGGTGAGCCCTCCCTGGAGGATGGTCTGCAGCCCCCCAAGAGGTTCAAGGGGGACTTTGGGAACCCCCCAGCTGCCACTGGGCTGCCAATGGTGCTGCTGGAGGGGTTAAAGCAGATCCGAGGCAGCATCGCCCAGCCTCGCCTGAGGTGCTACGCCCTGGCCAACATGGCTGAGCTGCTGTGCCTGTCCGCTGGGCTGGGGCCAGGGGACAGCCCCCTGCCCATCACAGAGCACCTGGCCAAGGTCAGTGCCGTGGTCAGCCTCTGGAGCAGTGACACTGACAGCCAGTACCACCCCTGTAGGCTGGGAGAGAAGGTGAGGGAGGCGGAGAGAAGCATGAGCCTTCTGTCCCTGACCAGACCCTCTCGGGAGGAACTCTTTGGTGGTTTGGACTTGCTCTGCAGCTTGTTGCAGGCCTGGGGAGAGGAGCTGCAGGACACTCTGAGAGGATCTGGGGAGCTGTGCTTCGAGAGCTACCGGCTCCTGGACACTCTGACCACCCTTGGGAAGAACCTGGATTTCCTTCTGGAGAACGGAGACCTGGGGGAGGGCGAGACACAGGGGGTGTTAGAGCTGACACAGCTCACCAAGGACTTTCTCAGGGACACCAGTGCTGTCCTGAAGGATTTGGACAGCAGCCTTGTGTCTTCAGTTGCCATGGCAATCATTGCACAAAGGCTGGACCGCCATGTGGACACGTGCTCTGTTTTTGCATCTGAAAAGACCTGGGCTTTTTCAAAGGCCTGGGTCGAGTGCCTGGTGAAAAACAAAGCTCTGTTCCAGAACCCTGAGCTAGTTTTGAAACTGCTGGAGACGCTGGTGAACTTTGCCATGTCCCACCATGACAAAGAGGCCCGAGAGCTGCAGATGCAAGTGACCAAAGCCATCGTGGAGTGTTACACTGAGCTTTCATTAAGTGACAAAAACAAAGTGATCTCAGGTGTCCTGGCGTCCTGGGGTGGCCCAGGTCTGTCCCAGAACGTGCAGGTTGTCAGGGAGGGGTTCCAGGAGGATCTGAATGTGACTTTCAACCAGATCACAAAGAGTGTGTCTGATGAAGGCCTGACCAGAGCTGTGGCTTCCATGGCCAGGCTGACGCTGCTGTCCCCTGAGGCCACAGTGAAGCAGGTTTGTCATCTTGCTGTGGTCAACCTCGGAGCACACCAGTTCCTCGCCCAAATCCTCTGCTCCTTCCCAGCACTGAGCTTCCTGGAGAGCCACGAGGATCCAGGCAGGCCACGCAGCCTGGTGTTGAGGTGTCTGGAGGAGGCAGTGTGGGGGAAGTTTTCCACAGCAAGGGAAAAGGAGCAATTCCTTCAGTTCCTGGCCTTTCTCCTGCAGCCAGACTCAGCCACCCCGCTTGTGTCAGCTGCAGAAGTGACCAAAGCCTTTGTCCTTCCCTATCTAAAGTCAGACTCTCCTCAGATTGAGCTGAGCCTGCAGATCCTCAGTAAGGTTTTGGGAATAGCGTCCTGTTCAGAAGAGCACTGGATCAAATCCTGCCACCCGTTCCCACTTGTCCTCAGCCTCTGCAAACTTCTGGATGGTTACACCAAGTACTGGCATAAGCCTAGGGAGCAGCTCTTCCCTTCCCTGGAGACCAAAGACCTGATTCTGAACATCCTCTGCCAGCTGTGCGAGCTGGTGGGACCAGAGACCGTCCCCTCCTCGGAGCTGTGGGTGCAGTCGCTGGCCTGGCTCCACAGGAAGGTGGCACCACTGGACTGGACCGTGGGGCTCCGTCTGAAGAAGCTTTATGGGGACTACTTCAAGAACGAGGTCCCAGCGACGCTGTTCGAGATCTGCAGGCTCCCTGAGGACCAGTGGACATCCCAGTCCTGGCCAGCCTACGGGCCGGGCAGCGGGCTGCTGGCCTGGATGGAGTGCTGCTGCGTGTCCCCGGCGCTCAGGGACACCATGCTGGCGCTGCTCACCGTCAACGTGGACAACCCCGAAGAGGTGAATCTCTTCAGCAAAGGCTTCCTGGTGGCCTTCATCCAGGTGCTGCCTTGGTGCAGCCAGGGCGAGTGGAAGAGGCTGGCGCCCGTGGTGGAGCAGCTGCTGCAGAGGCAGCTGCTGCACGTGCCCTACACGCTGGAGTACGTGCAGCACATGCCCCTGCTCAACCTCCGCCCCTTCGCCTGCCACCTCCAGCTCTCCGTGCTCTTCCTGCGGGGCTTCCAGCTCCTCTGCAGCTCCAGCTGTTCCACCTGGCTGCCTCCAGAGGCCTGGCCGCACGTGGTGCAGCTGTACTGCGCCAGCCTGACCGACCTGCTGGCCTCCATCAGGGCGGCGGCGGGAGCGGCGCCTCAGCCCTGCGCGCAGGAGGTGTCCTTCGTCTGCATCCAGCTGTTCTGCCACCTGCTGCACGTGGCCGCCATGCTGCCGGCCGGGGGCTGTGGGGAGCCCCTGCTGGTGGTGGCCCTGGAGGTGCTGTCGCAGTACGAGGCGTCCAGCAAGGCTGACGCGTCCCCCTGCGCCGCGCTGCGCAGAGCCAACGAGGGGCACTTCCTGGAGTCCGTCACCGACAACGTGGGCCACGAGGAGCTGCGCAGCACCCTCCTGCAGAAGCTCAGCAAGCTGGGAGCGCGCCCAGAGCACTGAGATGGACGTTGTAAGATCTGTAATAAACCCTTGTTTTTTCTCTTTCGAGTTCGTTCCCTCCCCTGCTGTGTTCTTCCACTAAGCGGTGGGAGTAGCCGTGTAAAGATAGGTAGGAGGAGCCGCTTTGGTTTTCCATTGGAATAACTGGGCACAGCTGTTCCTGAGCCAAGCTGCCAGATCTGTGGCTGCAGCCTTGCCTGCTGGCTCTCTGGATTTACACAGCAGCCTCCAGCATCGAGGAAATTGCTTCCCTCTGGCTGCTTTGCCACCAGCCCTCTCCTAGTCCCAGGAGAATTGCTGGTTTTGCCACGTGCTGCCAGAGGCTGGAGAGCAAGTTGGAGGCTGGGAAGCGAGTTGAGTGAGTTCAGAACAGGCAGGAACCTTTGGGAATCCATGTGTGCTGCTCCTGCCCGGAGGTGGGGGTGCAGCAGTAACCCCACATGTAACACCCCCACCCAGCAATGAACGGCACGTGGAAGAGCCAGCCGGTGGTGTGACTCAGAGAGGAAATCTTTATTGGTCTCCTGATAGTAAATAGGGCAGTGTTAGTGCAAACTGAGGTGCCTCATTGGCTGGGTTTTTTTCTGTCCTTACATAAGGCGCATTTTTCGCAATGAAAACAGTGAGATACAACATCTGTAACGAGTTGCAAGTGGTTTGTAACATCAGCTGCTCTCGGTGGTTACTGTGACTGCCGCCTCTGCAACAACAACCGCAGTTGGAAGAGGCCCTTTTTGTTTTTTTATACTCTATCCAGAACAGCAGCCGTGGTTGGGATGAGATCCAACACCAGGAAGATCCAGGTTCCCCAGAGCTTGGCTGCTGGTTTCAGACAGAATGAAAGGCACAGAGTGGTCACAGGTCTTCAGGCGTGGGGGCTGTGCCAGTGCATTTCCCTGCCCTGGAGCAGGCACAGGAGGCTGCAGGAGGAGGTGGCTGCCCCAGCTGGTGCTGGCTGCAGGGAATGAACTGAGCTGTGGTCTGATTGCACACACCTGCAGAGCTCCTGAACCCTGTGGTGCAGGGCGAGCTGGGGAGCCTGTACCCATTTTGCTGTGAGTGAAAGTGGAATTGGGCTGAACTGGTGTAGGACCTGCTCAGCATCCTGCTCTGGGGTTGCTGGTTCCTTCTGTGCAGCCCCAGTTCTGTCCCTGGCGGCCCCGTGGGGGGTGGGATGGGGCTGGAGGGGTCGACTGTACAGGTGTTTCCACGGTGTGGTGGTGCCAGCTGGAGGGCAGAGCAGAGCAGGGTGTGCCAGATGGTTTTAAATACCTGCTTGAGGGGATGCAGGCCAGATAAAAGCAGCTGTGGTTAGGGCAGGGAAAATTGCACCCCCTGCCAAGGAAGTGCCCTGTGTGTTGGTAAGACAAGGACTTGGCAGGTTCCTGTCCCCATCCTGTCCTGAGACAGCAGAACCATTCTCCTGTCGTGGCACGAGCTTCTGCCCTCCAGCCCTGCTGGGAGCACAGGAGTCCCCCAGGGCTGTCAGGCAGCTGTGGTGAGAAGCACGGTCGGGTTAAGTGGAGCTTGAGCCCAGCAGCAGCGGGAGGTGAGGTGCACGTGGGAGGTCAGAGGCCGAACAGGGCTGTAGCGTAGAGCTGAAGTCAGTAAAGGTCAGGAACGGCTCTGCAGAGCTGTGCTGCAGCTCCAGGCCTGGCTGGGGCTGCGGCAGGTCCGGCACAGGCTCGCCATCGCCGCTGCCGGCCGCTCCAGCATCCCCGCGCCGGCCGCAGGCTCCTCCCCGCCGGTGTCCGGTGTCAGCCCTGGGGAGGTGCCGGGCGGGCTGGAACGAACCCCTCTCGTGTAACCCTCGGTTCGGCCGTGCCGCAGAGCTCTGTCCCAGAAGGAAAGCCGTGCTTCCAGGCCGGCTCCCACCCCCGGCGGGGGGACACGAGGCACGGGAGCGGCGTGGGGGGAGAGCCTTCCTAGCCCAGGCCGGTGCTGCCTGGCACGGCGCTGGAGGCGGGGGGCTGCTTCCAGCTCCAGCAGCCCGGCGGAACAGCTGCTCCCCAGGGAAGGGCCGCGGGCTGCCCCTGTGCCAGCCCCCGGCCGTTATCGGCTCCGTTATCTGCTCCGGTGGGCGGGAGAGCCGCCGTAGAGCCGGGCGGCCTTGCGGCAGATGAGCCCGAACCAGTAGAGCTGGGGGGCGATGAGGGAGGCGTTGGCGATGTTGCAGTGCAGGGGGATGCGGAACGGCACCAGGTACACCGGGATCCCCACCTGGCGGGCGTAGGCCGCGTACATGAAGGGGAAGAGGAGGATGCGGCACAGGAAGAAGGTCACCAGGACGAGGATCCCATTCACCTTGTGCAGGAGCGTGTCCTGCATTTTCAGCTGGGGGGGAGGAAGGAGGTGAATGTGGGGGGAGCAGCATCCCAGCGCTCCGGAGCGCTGGCAATGCTGGGAGCAACGAGATGAGCATCCATGAGGCTGGAGGAAGGTGGGGTGGGAAGGGATGGAGGAGGGCAGGGGGAAGAGAGATGAGGTCAGGGCTGGGAATGAACGTGGTGCAGAGGAGGAACAGGCAGGAGAGGGCAGCACCAGCCTCCAGTTCTGAGACGCCACCGGGTATGCTGGTTACTGGGGGAAGGGGATGGGACAGTGGGGGAAAGGCAACACTGCAGAGGAGATTTGGGTTACAGCTGTGGGGCTGCCCCTCTCTGAGACACCCCCCAGCTCAGCCACTGCCTGGAGAGGGGCTGATGGAGCCTGGGGCAGGAAAAAGGGGATAAACTGCTGTGGTCTTCCCAGCCCTGAGCCCATCCCTCCTCACCTACCTGCATGAGGATTTTGCCCAGTGAAACAAAAGGCGTGCTCAGCTCTGCTGTGAAGATGCAGCCCACGAAGAAGTCCCCCAGCTCTCCCCTGAAGTGCTGTAGGGAAAGCCAGCACTGAGCACGGGGCCCTGCAGAGAGGTGGCCAGGAGCCAGCACCCAGCATGTCCAGGGGGTCCTGGACTCCTGCAGCAGCCCTTACCTGGGTGATGGGGGTGAGCACGATGAGGATGAAGAGGTGGTGGGTCACCATCAGCCGCTCCTGCAGGAGGAAGCTCCACACGCTGGCCAGCGAGTGCTTCTTCTGCAGGATGCCCTTCTCCTGGCTCTTGTGCCAGTGGCAGAGGTACATGACATAGATATCATAGGTCATGTAGGGAACCAGGACCCAGATGTACTCCACGGCCAGCCAGTGCCTGGGGAGGAGCAGCACACACAGAGGCATCACAACAGCTCCGACCACCCCGCGATGCTCTGGGAGGTGGAAGAGTCTTTAGGATTGGAACGGCAGCATTTCAATGGATTTTGAAGCTGGGTGAGTTTTAACTCTGCTTGGCTCAGCAGGTACAGGCTGACCCAGAGAAAAGGTGCCTGGTACGTGTGGAGGACGGATCCCGGTGCTGACCCCGCTGCTGCTGGGCCGTGCCAGGCACTGAGCTCAGCCTGGCCAAGCACAAACACGGCGCTAACGAAGGATCCTGATTAGCCCCACAGCCAGGTGTTTGCTGCATGGGCCAGGGGCACGGCATTTTTCGGGATCCAGCACCAAGCTGACACCTCTGCACAGGTGGTCTCCTCCCATAAGCCCTGGGACCCCCAGAGCTGGTGCTTGGTGGTGGAAACCCCTGATCCTGGGTCTCTCCTACCTGCCACGCTGCATCAGCTGGCTGCCTAAGGCAGGGAATGTTTGGGAAGAACATGGAGAACTCAGAGTTAACCAGGGATGGCTGGCCTGGAGTTAGGAGAGTGAAGCACAAAATATCCAATACAGGCAATAAACCCCCATGAGGCGTTTGTCAGTTGGGAAATAATTGCAGGCAGCTGCCTGTTCCCAAAGCATGTTGGAATCCTGGTTGCACAATCTGGGCAGCAGCAAGCCCTGCTTTACAGGGACACCAGCCTCCTTAAAAAGTCCTGCATGAAACCACATTGGTAAAAAAAAAACCAAAACAAAACAAAGACAAAACCACCCTATGCTGTTGCTTGGAGAAATGTAGCTTGGGGCTCAAATCTCTTCTTGCCCTCCTGCCATCCCAACAAAAAATTTATTGCAGGAGTTCCTGCTGCAGATGGAAAGATGTAAGTGGTGTGAAGCACGGGTGGCAAGTGATTGTGTTTGCAAAACTTGCCCAGGGCTTTGGAGGGCAATGACAATGCCGGCAATATAATGATTGTCTGCCTCTGTAAATAAATTGGCAAATTTTACTGCAACCTTTGTGATGCTTCCTGGCCCGCTGTCTTGCTGTCATTCTCCGAGGCCTTCCCTGCTGAGCACTGGGCTCAATTTCCTCCAGATTCAAAGAAAATCTAGGTCTCTGCCCACAAAGTGTTTGCACAGAGCCCTTGGCCTTGAGTACACCCGGGCAAGCAGACAGCTCCGGGGGAAGGAGGGCTGCTGGCAGCACCTTCCGTCTGTGTGGCTTTGGGATTCATCATCTGCTTTATCTATGCAGCAGAAATTTTATTTCAGAGCAAAAAGGTAACTCGCAGACTGCCTGGGTTAAGCAGGTCTGAGGAATCTGGATAGATATCACTACCTAGAGCAAGGCAAGATAATTCCTATCTGTGTATTAAAGACAGGTCTGCTATGACCAAGGTGACAGCCCTTCCTAAAAATCACCCTAAAATCGGTGTGTGACGGTCGAATTCCAGCTCGGCATAATTATATTCTTCCCTCCTGCAATCTTCTCTGCTAATCTGGATAATAGCTCTGTTTTTAAGTCTTCTGACCCAGATTATGCTATCACTCCTCCTGAGAGCCACTTCTGGGCAGTTTATCTCAGAGCACTGAGGACAAGGCAGCAGGATTTTCCTTCAGAGCAAACTCCATTCCGACTTTACCATTTCTGGACTCTTTCAGAATCCTTTTGGCATGCCTTGATGCACCTCTAAAATCAGTTCTCACCAGGTCTTGACTCTGTAGCAATTTCATCTTCCAGCAAGGAGACTGCCTACCCCTTCAGAGCTGCTGATGTCCATATTTTTTTCTCTCGTATCCAGCCCATGTTACAGCCCATCCTTTGGAGGAGACAGTGCTGGCAGAGCACCCCCAGGCTTGAGCAAGCTGCTGCTCCTCAGGGGGTGTACAGCCAGCACATTGCCCAACCCTTCCAGCCCAAGTGGGGGAAAGAGGAACACAAAACTGGTTTTCCTCTCCCCTTTGTATGTGCAAGCCTCTGGCAGAAAACCCTCCAGCCCCGAGCTGGCTGAGCACGCCCTTGGCAGGCTCCCCAGGGGACAGCGGGACCGGGTGGGCTCTGGGTTACCTGTCATGCACCACGTTCTTGCAGCTGAGGACAACCGTGATCCCCGACACCGTTGCCATCGTGGCTTGGACTGTTGACACCAGCCTGAAACGGAGGGAGACGAAAGGGGTCACCCCAAACGTGACCCCACAGGGGCCGAGGCACAGGGAGAGCTGGTGGCACTTAGCCGCCCACTCCGTGCACACCCCAGCGCCTCGTCACGGCCAGGACGCGTCGGGGTGGCTGTGCCAGGCGCTGCCTCCCGGGGAGTTCTTGCCAAGTCCCGTCCCTTCCACCCCCGTGGGTCGGTGCTAACGCTGCCGGTTGCCCGTGGGCAAAGGGAGAGCTGCACCGGAGCATCCTGCCCCGACAACGGTACCACGGTGCGGGGGTCCGGCCGGGCAGGGCCGGGATGAGATGCCCGCACTCCGGGGGATGCCCGTGCTCGGGGGGATGCCCGCGCTCGGAGTGCTGCTCCTGCCGCCGGTCCCTGCTCCCCTCACGGAATCCGGGTTCGGGACAGCCAAGGACCGTCTCCCGGAGAGCCGCGGCAGTCCCGAGTTCAGGCTCACGGCCGGCGGGACTCGGTGCTCTCGGCCCGCCCGGATCGCTCCCGGTCCCCATCCCGGCCCGCATGCCTGTCCCCATCCCGGTCCCGGCGGGT
>WAAG01054405.1:0-47489 GCA_013390105.1 Tichodroma muraria | reverse complement strand
AGCCCAGCGCCTGCGGCTCGGTTGAAATAAGGGAAATCGAAAGGTCTTGGTTTGGCTTGTGGGGAATACACGTGGGTTTTTTTCATGCAGAGGGTGCTGGGCACCGCCCAGGCTCCCCGGGGAATGGGCACGGCCCCACAGAGGTCCAGGAGCGTTTGGACGGCGCTGCCAGGGATGCACAGGGTGGGATTGTTGGGGGGTCTGTGCAGGGCCAGGAGCTGGACTTGATAATCCTTGTGCGGCCCCCACAAGTCAGGGTATTCTGTGATTCGGTGTTCCAGTGTTCCCTGAAACCCTTCGTGGCACTTGGAACCCATCAGAACCCCTGAGAACCCGGGGTAAAACCGTGGCTCTTGTTCTCTGTGCCTGAGCCTGCGCTGCCTGCAGCCGACCCTTCCATCTCCGGGGCTCTCCCAGTAGCAGAAGTCTGGGCAGCAGCAGTGTCTGTCTCACAAAGTATCACTCAAATAAGTTTTTGCACTTTCTTGAGTGTTGAGGGGTTTGGGTCGCTTTTGGTGGCCCTCCTCGAGGAGCAAGGGGAGATCTTGGGAACTGGTGAATTAAATGGCAGCTTCTAAAGGGGACCTAGAGCCTGTCCAGAGGAAGAGTCCTCTGCACTTGTAGACATGAGTTTTTGAGCAGTGGAGAATCCACCATGTGCCCGGCTGAATTATTTTAACAAACAGTAAAGCTGCAGGAAAATATTCACATCCTGAGCACTGGGAGATGTTGAGGATGACACCGCCTGGTGCTTTCCAGCTTCCTCTCTGGCACTTCTCAACCCAATAATCTCGTTGTTCCTGTCCGTGTTCCTTAACCAGTTTTAGACAAAACCTGCCCAGTTCTGGTTAAATGAGCAGAGCTGGCTCAGTTGCCCTGCGGGAAGCAGGGTGGGGAGCACAGGCAGAACTGGTGCCCCACCAAACCCGGGCTAGCATTTCTGATTGATAGATTGTGACAAACTCCTGGGAGTGACAGCTCCTGCAGCTGCTCCGGCTGCCTGCAGCACTGATCCCTATCTGCAGTTTGAATGGAGTTCCTGAGCAGCCTTTATCTCCCATCTCACCTCTTGTTTCATCTGCTCTTAATACTTGTGGAGATCTGGGGTTCGTGGGGATTAATCGAGTGTGAGTTGTGAGCAGGACAGCTGGGTGTGATGCTGCAGTTGTGCACTTCTGTGGGGTGATGTCAGAGCATTTTCCTCGCTCACCACAGCCTCATGCATGTTTAACTGCTGCCTGCTTCTCCTTGGCCACAGCAGCGACTGGGAAGGCTTCCCAGGAGGGCTGGTTCAGGCAGAATTTGCTTTTATCTCACAAAATCACCGATTTTGCAGTGCAAAGTGTGTAAAACAGCATAACTGCTTCAGGTGCCGAGGTGTGAAGGCTTTCAGTGAGCAGGGGGATGCTGTGGGATCAGCTCTGCTTTTGCCAGGGGGGGTGTTTGCCATAGAGTGCAGAGCTGATTGCTCTGTAAATATGGGACAAATACCAGAATCATGGAATGCTTTGGGTTGGAAGGGACCTTAAAGACCATCTCATTCCTTCCACACCTTCCACCATCCCAACTTGCTCCAAACCTCATCCAGACTGACCTTGAACCCTTCCAGTGATGGGACATCCACAGCTTCAGTGTGGTAGCAGAGAAGGGAAAGCACCACTCTTCAGTCTGTGGGGACAAAAAGCAAAGCCTGGCAGCTGTGTTTGTGTTGTTTGAACTTCTGAGGAGAGATGAGATCTGTTTGCACCACAGCTGCTCTTTCCCCCTTCCCAAATCACCCAGCAGATTGTGTTTCTCTCCCTCTTCTGTGTAAAGTGGCAAACCCAAGTCTCCAGAGAACTTGTACAGCCACTCCTTAATTCATCACGTTTCCTATTACACGGCTGTGGAAAGCAAACCCTCTGTCTGTCACCACCAGGCCTGGCAAAGCTCTTGCCAAGGGCAGGGCAGAGCCTCAGTTTGTTCCCAGACAACAACAAAAGAATCAGGATGGTTTGGGATACATGATTAGTGGCTCCAGTGTCTTGGGAATTCCTGGATGGATTGTGCCAGGGCTGTGTGTGGAATCATGTGTGTGAATCATCTGTGTTGATCCAGGCTGATATTCACAGGAATTTCGTGAGGTCAGAGCCCTGCAGAGCATGTGGCTGCTCTACTCTGGCCACTTATTAGAGAAACTCTGTGAGACACAACTGGAAGCAGGTGCTGAAGGAATTAAAAGTAGTAGAAACTGTAAAGTTACAGAAATTACTGATGGTGGTTGACTGTGTTTGTTTTCCTCCCTCTTTCCAGGTATTTCCCAGCCAAGATCCACTGGACAGAGCAGATTTCAATGCTGTGGAGTATATTAATGCTCTCTTTCCCACTGAGCAAGTAAGTAATGCTCCAAATACTCTCAGACTTTACTCTCACACTTTTTACTATCAGATTTTACTTCCACCCTTTACCATCAGTGTAACCTGATAGCAAATGACCAAAGCAGTGTTTAAACCTGTACCCAAACCTTTTATTTTAAACACTAGCACAGGAAATAAAGCTTTAACAATAATCACTTCTTAAATTTGCAGCTCACAGGGTTTGCTGTCATTATGTGGTCTCTTTCCACCCAGAGTGCTTGCTGCAGTTAAAGTCCTGCTTTGATCTGTAGAAATAAATTAATTTTTTATGTGGATGGTGTAAATTTTATAGCTTGCCATATATCAATCATTGGTGAGTTCCTGGGGTTTTCTGCCAAATCAGGCAGGTGTTGCCTGTGCAGTGTCACAGGAGAGTTTGAACCCAATTGTTTCTTTTGAGATTAAAGAATGAGATTGCTGTGGGCCCACATCCCTGCTTTGTGTTTCCTACTTCAGCCCCAGGGGAAGTTTTGGATTAACCTCTTGCAAAACAGAGATGATTCTACGGGTGAAGTTTGTGTTGTGAGGCTGCTCCAACTCTGAGATCCTCTGCAGCACCGCTGGTTTTGGCTTGCAGCTTTTTCTGGTGGTGTGGCTTGGCTTTTTTCCCTCTGCCAGCAGCGAGGAGCTGTTTCCTCAGCAGTGTCTTCCCTGCATCTCCTTCCAGCCTTATTTTCTGCGTGTCTGGGCCCTGCAGGGGAGTCTCGGCCCAAAGGCAAAGGCTCTGTCCCCATCCCCACTGCCCACTGGAGGTCACTGTCACACAGTTTTGCTGACAAAGGACAAGGCAGAGCTCGGGGATGGGGAAGCCCTGAGCCCTGACCTGTCTTTCTCTGCTCTTTATGATGTGACAGAGAAGCAGCTGAGTTGTTGTCTCAGTTCCTCCAACTGTAAAACAAAGCCATTGCTCTCCTCTTCCTCAAGACCCCTGTGTGATGAAGTGTTTGGGATCACAGCTGACATATTCCTCTGTAAAACATTCACCATTTCACTTCTCTCTGATTTTTTTTTTTTTATGTTCCAGTCTTTGGCAAACATTGATGAGGTCGTGAACAAGATCAGATTGAAAATAAGGTAAATATTTTTCCATTTCATTGCATATCAGGTGGCCTGGTCTGGTTGTCACCAAGGCTTCATAAATGCAGTGTCTGTGCTACAGCTGTAGTACAAGATTTAGTTTGTTTAAAAGGCATGGATAGGACCAGCATCGAGCCTAACAGTGGCACAGAAACAATTATAAATTTTCATATTTCACTTCTATTCTGTGCCCTTCAGGCTGTTTAAGCTGGTGGGTTGCAAAGTGCAGCTTCAAAAAAGAACTGAGAATCAAAAAGTACCAAATTTTAGTACAGTTTGAAGGCTGACTGAGCAAACTACCCAAAAGACTCAGTTGCCAAGAATTCATTGTTTTTGGGGTCAGAATATCAATTGTGAAAACTCTCACTCTGTATTTTTGAATTGTCATTATTGGTCCTAAAAGTACAAAACACAGTGTGTATTTCATGCACACAGGTGTGCATGAAATACTTAAATTTTCTGTGCTGGCTGATGTTGCCAGCATGAAATGATTGAGACAGCACTTTCATATGTGGGAAGTTGAAGTGCAAACAGACAAGGGAGATCTGACAATATTGCTTAAGGGAACAAGAATGCAAGAAACCCTGGTTAAATTAGGAAATGGATTTTTATTTTTGCAACACGACTTTTAAATTGTGCAAGATAGTGCCATTGAAGGAAGGGAGAAATAATGAGTTTAGCATTGGTAACATCAGCTTTTTTTTTTAATTATTATTTTAAATTGGTTTTGTAGCTCTCAGGATTCCCCCAGTTGTTGGGGTCGGGCTCATAGAGACTGGGTTTGACACTCTGGGGTTTTTCCTGCAGGAGGTTGGATGACAACATCCGAACTGTGGTGAGGGGACAGACCAACGTGGGACAGGATGGCAGGCAGGTACGTGCAGCCAGGGGTGCCAGGGGTTCTCAGCTTGGGATGTCACACTGAGGAATGGCTCTGGCAGGCAGAACTCCACTGCTGTTGTTACTGAGATGTTTCTGTGCCTCTTAGGCTGATGAGCTGCTGACTCATGAGCTGTTCTGAAGGGAAGTGAATGAGGAATTGATTTAAAGATCAAAAGCAGGAGGCCTGTGTGCCACTCTGAAGCTGATGATTAAACGAGCAGCACTGAACAGGTACAAGTTCAGTACTTGTACTTGAACCTGTAGGAACAGGATCCTACCCATTTGATCCTGGGCAGGGATCAATGCAAGGCTGTTTCTCCTTTTCACTGAGTCGTTTGCTGAGGTGTCCCGAGTTGTTGGTCACTTCCTCTTGCAGCTCCTGTTCAGCCCTCAGGTTTTCACTTGTGTTTTGCCTGACAGAGGTGTTTGCTGGGAGTTCAGTATTGGTGAGCACAGCCGTGCCTGCAGGGGTTGTGAGTGCTCAGCTTGGCCCCTGTGTCAGCTGATTTTGAGGTGTCACCTGGTTTGGCTCAATTTCCTGTCCTGTTTTAGACCGGGGACATTGAACCTTGAACCATCAGTCAAGATTCCTCAGTGACTTCTTATTACCAGCCTTAAGACTGGCATGGGGTATTTACCCTCTCTGTTTTCCACTCCTTGCTGTCACAGCAGTTGGTCTCTATTTCTAATCCTATTTCTGCCACAGAGCCCTCGAGGGAATTATTTAACCTGCCTATGCTTTTGTATTGTGCTTTAGAAAAAACATGGGACATGCTCATCTCTCCTAGCAGAAAGAGTTTAATCATGGATGTCTAAGTACTGCTATTAAACTGGGGATGTGCTTGGGATGTGGCTTACCTGGGAGTGGTGCTGCCTGTAATTACTGTGCAGGAGTGAGACCAGGAATCAGGTGGGGAGGCAATTACAGAAATGGAGGAGGGAGTGGAAACTGGTGCAGTACTTGTTGAGTTTGGCTGTGACTGGAAAGCTGCTGCTGTTGTAGCCTTTTGGGTCCATTTGAGAGGATAAATTCCCTGAGAAGACGACAAAAGAGTGGGATTGAGAAGAGCTGTGGGTGAGAGTGCCTCAGGACTTGGAGAAAAGGATGAGCAGAAGCAGTGCCACTATCAGCTTTGCCTGTGGGATAACAGGAGAGTTTCTGTGCTGTGGAGATTGACAAGCTTTGTTCAGAGTCTGTCCCGTGTCTGCTTCCTCACTGTTCCATCCCTTTGAAGTTCTCCAGTGCATGGACAGATGGACCTGCAGTGTCCTGCTCTGAAGCACCAGGAAGGCAGAGCTGTCTGTGCTGCCCTTCCTTCAGTTTGGTTTTAAAGGAATCAGTTAAAATCCTGATCAAGTAAAAACCTTCAAGTGTTCACTTGTCTGTCCATGCAGGACATATTTCAAGTGGCCTGGAGCTGCAGTTAATCACAAATATTCCTGTATTTAGCTGTGGATTTTCCTCTTTTCCCTCATTCTGCTGCTTTGCAAAGTAGAAGCAAACTTTAAGACAGATGCCAGAGTTTGCAGTTGCATGGGCTGAGGCCAGACAATCTCCCAGGAGCACAACTGTTGTTTTTTACTTTGAGATCCTAACAAATACTGAAAGCATTCAATTATTTCAAGTGTTACTTCTTTGGGAAAAAAAAAAAAAGGATTGATTCTGAAATGCTGCAAGCTTTTTCTTTCTATGTTTCTAATCCAAGCCCATCATTTCATACCTGGATATGCATTTTTTGTGTGAACTGCTGGAACCAAACTGTTGGAGTGGCAGAACTTGGCTGGGTCTTGAAGTTTAAACCAGTGAAGGAGCATCAGCAAGCTCAGTTTTTGGAGGTCACCTTACAGTGCTGGGTAACTCTTGACCGGCATTTCAGTTTGAGATGGAAATTTTTATTTGTCACCCCAAAATAAGAGGAAACCTAGAAGAAACATTTGCTGTTGCTGTCACCCCTGCACTGTGTCCCCCGAGTATCCTGGGTGCTGTGTGGGGGGAGGGAGGCAGCCCTTTTCACATGACCACCCTGCTGATAGCAGATTGTGGGGGTGAAAACCTTGTTTTCCAGCTTCAGCTGCCTGTTCCTGTGCTGAAAAGTTCCTTTGTTTTACCAGCATATTCTCAGGGGAATCAAGGATACTTGGAAATGTTTTTAGAGAGCGAGAGGCCTGATTTCTCCCACTTGGAGAGGAAGGATTTTATTTTCCAATGAGTGGTAAGAAATTGTTTTAAAACAATTGAAAACAAGGTGCTATTGAGGCAGGTCAGTTCTGTGCTTGGAAGGGAGTTGGTGTTGCTGTTTTCCTTATTTAGTTTCCCTGGTAATTTGGTCCCACAGCAAAATTAAGTTCTTGTTTCTACTGATCTTACAGTCTTGCTAAATTTGTAGGAAACTTGTATCCTCAAGACCAGTATTTCTCTGCAAAATTGGATTGACACATCCACATCCTGTGAGCCTCACCCCTAGGCAGCCCAGGATGAAGATCATTATTGCATTTTATTATCATAACCACAACTAGAAACCACCTTTGATTAGTGAGGAAACAGTTGGCAACCAGCTTTTGCAAGAGGTTTGCAACAAAGCTTAAAAGCAGCCACATCAGTAGGTTTAATCTCTAATCTCCTTCCATTTGTAACTCTTACCGTAAGAGATGTCTCCAGCCTGTACTTGCAGCAGGTTGGCTTTTGGAAAAGTCAGAAATTTTTGCAAAATTGCTGTCTTTTGATTTCCATCCCTTGGCACACTGAGATCCAAGAGGAACGCTGCAATCCATCGTCTCTTTGAAACCATGTGCCGTAAATAAAAGTGCATCTGAACTCTGATTTTGTAGCTGCTTGAATTTCAGTGGGAGCTCAGGATCCTGTGCATTTAAACTGCAGGATTGGGCCTGAAAGGTGTTTTTCAAAAACCTCTTCCCTTCAGTCACATTCTCTCCCGACAAGCCCTGATACTGTGGCCAGTGTTTGCCAGCGTTGCCTGACTGCGTTGTGTTGGAGATGTCCTTGTCTGAGGGGTAAATAATAGTTTGAATAAACATCCTTTCAGTCTCTGACTTCCTTCCAAAGGAAATGCAAACCTTGGATGCAAAGGCAGAAGGAAAAAAATAGTTGTTTAAGTCAAAGCAAGCCGGGAGGGGGTTCTTTGCTGGGTCCCTGCCCTCAGCTGTCCGTGCTGGTCCATCCCTGCTGCCCTGGCAGGTGAGGGAGCTCAGCGTTGGCTTTCCCATCTCTTGTCAGCCAGGGCTGCCCAAAAAATGGTTGGGAATCTTGTGCAGTGGCTTAATTCAAGTGCTGCCCCAATTACTGGAGTTTATCATCAACCTGCCCAATCCCTTTTTTTAGGCACCAGTGATCCAGACAGGCTCCTAGAGGACAAGCTGAGGTTGTCAGCCTTGGCAGGCTGGGGTGGTTTTTTTTAGGAGATGGGGTTATTTACCAACTGAGCCCAGCAAAGAGCTTTCCAAAGCTGTCTTGAGGAGGAGCCTTGTCGAGAGCTGCACCTTCCCAGCTGTCCAGGAGAGGGGAGCCCAGCCTTGGTTTTGAGAGCAGGATAACGTTTTGCTGATAATTTGATGGCGAGGGAGCGCTGCCAGCGGGGAAAAATCTGGGTAGTGCTGCTTGTTACTGTCCCAGTCAGAGGAATCTAAATCCCAGTCTGACCCAGTGGGGGAATATGGAGTGTGCAGCTATGGAAATGTGCTCTCCTTGCTCCTTAAGGAGAAAGAGACCTTAAGGATAGGAAGTCCAAAATCCTTGGACACAGCTGCAGCTGCTGTGCTCCCTGTGATGGAGTCTCCTGTCCTGTCTGGCTGGGGTGATGTTTGGGATAGAAATTCTGTGCCCCCCTGCCTGCTGAGGGAATGGAGCAGGGCTTTGGGATGGGTTGTAGCTATGAGAAGGCATTTCAGTAAGAAATTTTCATGTAAAAGTAGCTTTTTTTTTTTTGTCTATCAGCTGTTCCCAAAGCAATCTTGCTCACGTACACGTGTGTGGATAAATTAGCAGCGAGGTGTCTGAAAAACCAGATTCTGAGTCTAAAAATAAAGGCCATCAAATAGATGTGGCCCCAAAAGAGTTATTTAAGCAGCTCTAAAGACAGGATTGCTCCCTTCTCCACAAAGCATAACGTTTCCCAGTTCAAAGCATCTGCCTTTTTGAAATTTTGCCCTAGAATTTCCTCCAAATGCAAAAGCCTTAAAATAGTCTGGCTCATTTGGCTTCCCCTTCCTGGTGAGATATTTCAGTAAAATCTGCAGACAATGCCCTGAACCTCAGAAATTATCTCACTAATGATCCTTTCTTGGGAGGAAACAGCAGCAGTGGGTGGAACATTCCTCTGTAGGGCGTAACAAAATTTTCCTTGGGAGTCCCAGACTTGGACTATTTTGGATGCCTTGGGAGAGGCTGGGAATGCAGGAGCTGCTGTGGTTCAGTTGTAACAGTTTCTAGGGAGCCAGTGCTACACGATTTTTCCTCTGGAAGGTTTTTTTTTTTTTGTTTTGTTTTGTTTTTCTCAGAGCTGCTGCTGAACTGGAGTGTGGGCTGACCTTGCTGAGAGCTGCAGTCCAGTTGTGGCATAATTTCCTCTCTGCCCTAGGGTGCAGTATAAAAAGTTCCCATAGATTTTTCCACCGAGCGTTTAACGCGCTCCGTACGGTTTGATGTGTCACTCCTCAGTTGTGTTTATTGCTGAAGCTCCTGCATGGACTGGCTGTAATTTTTTTGACAGTTTCTGACATGCCTTTACTGGTTGTTTGGCTGAAGCTGCTTCACCTATCAGGCTTTTGTCCTTGTAATAAGTAGCCTCTGCATTTACTGCTGGTTTAACCCTCGATAGTGTCTGTGCAACCAGGAGGAGGTGCCTGGGTGGGTAAAGGTGAGGTGGATTCAGCTGAAATCCATTTTGGGAAGAATCAAGAGCCTCAGAGGAGTCCCAAGATCCCAGACGGATTTGTGGCTTGATAGTTTGAATCTAAATAAAACCCAACAAACTTCTTTCCGTTTTCTCTGGTTCATCTTTCCCTTCCTGCCCTGTGCACGCAGTGTGTGTAAATGACTGAAGTTGCATCAAATAAGGACTCTGTTCCAAAAAAAAAAGGTAGTTTATTGCTTAATGTGTCTGACTCCATTAGGATCTGTCTCAATTAGTGCTAGAACAAAGTTAAGTGTTAACTAGAAGAAAAAGTGGATGTGCCTGGGCTGGGAAAAGCTTTGGATGTTTCTCATGGCTGAAGATACTGGCCGATAACTTGGATTGCTTTGGTTGGCTCCTTCTTTGTTTTGCTCCATGAAAACAGTGATATATGTTTTCTTTCTCATAACTCTGGCAGTACAAGAAAAGGGATGGCAGCTGCTGTGGTCAGATAATAAGAATATATCCTTGCTGCCCAGCCTGAGCCCAGACAGGTCAGTTGGCCATCCCATCTTTTGGTCAGCCAGGGCTGTCCTTTCTCCTGGCATGGGAAAATGAACATCTGGGCTCTGCAGCTGTGGGGAGACTCTGCCTGCCTGCCCTGCCCTGGGTGTGCTGCAGTGTCTGGCAGTGTTTGAGCTCGTGGAAGGAGGAGGCTGTGTCTGGCAGAGAAAAATGCCCACAGGTTGTGAGTTTGACAAGGTCGTAGCTGGAAGTATGTGAAATACTCCCTTGGTTTTTCTGTCCTTTAAATAGAGATCAGGAAACACTTTGCAGAACCAATGCAGGGAGGAAGGAGGAGACGAAGATGGAGAGTGAGCAGAAGAAGAGAGGGATGCAGGTGCTGCACATGGCAGAGGGCAGTGGGAGTGGGGTCCTCTGCTGCTTTTCTGAGCAGTGTCCTGAGCCCCAGGGCAGCTGGTGGGTGGTGTCACCACAGTCAGTGGCTTGTCCCCTCCAGCTTTTTGAGGGCTGGGTTCAGGCAGTGTCAGCCTGGCAGGCAGGGAGGTGCTTTTGTGCTCTGTGTGCATAAACCTGCTGAAGAGGCAGCAGCACTGTTGCTTCAGCCTCCCTCCTTTACCTCCACCCCCTCGTGTGGAGGTGGCTTTTCTGGCTGCAGGTTGTGTTTCATGCCCAACTGAGGCACCCAGTGCCTGCTCATCTCCTACCCTGGGCACTTTGCTGCCATTTAGTTGTTTATTTAAACACATGCTCACTTCCAGCCATCAAATTCCAGTGCTGCTTCCTTGGCCTCAGTGCCCAGGTTTGGCTCACGTGGAAGGTGTTGGTGTGCCCTTGCTGCTGGGGCTGCAGTGACTGTCAGAAGCTCTTAATAACTAATTAAACCTAAGTCTCTGAAATATTTGGGGGCTGTTTTGTGTCACAATCCCTGATGTTGTAAGCACCATCTTTCAGTTATATTCATTCTCTCCTGCCTGGCTAAGCTTTATCTCCTGGATTTTTATGAATGGGTCATTATTCTGAAATGTGAGCAGATGAAATATGACTAGTGTTAGTTTTCAATACCTTTTTAAAATAGTGAATGGATTTGGATTAAAGATGGCGTTTTAAACTGTGTGACTTTATATATTTTATGAAAAGTCATGCCACAGATTCTGTAAGGCTCCAGCTGAGTGATTAAAGTCCCATAATATTCTTTTGTAACCCATGAATAATAAGCAGGAGCTGAGCTGCCAAAATAAATCAAGAGTGAGTTTCATTCAGAGTCATTTCCCTAGTGAATTGTGACAGCTGGACAATGTCCTTCCCTTGTAGAGACACTGAGCTTTTTCTAGCCCAGAACACGTTCAGTGAGCAGGGTTTCAGGTGAATGGCATGCCAGGAAGAGCTAGTGCTGTTTATTCTCATGCTGGCATAACTTTTGCCATCTGCTGCAAGGCAGGAGCAAGTCTGAGCTTGACCTTGCCTTGTGCTTCAGTGGGGATGTTCCTGTCCTGCAGCCTGAGGCTGGGAATGGGGTTGTGTTTGTGCTGGTGGTGTTGAAGGGACTGCAAGCTGCAGACTGTGACCAGTCCTGTGTGGCTTTGATGCCAACAAAGCAAGAAACCCAGCCTGAAAATATAATTCCAAACAGGCAGGAGATTCTGTCTTGCTGTGGATATTTAAAAATTTTTTTTTCCCCTTTTTTTTGTCTTTTGTTTTTTTTGGTTGTTGCCTCACATTTTTGGTGTGGTGACGTTTATTCCAGCTTTGTTGTTTCTGTGCTTACAGCAGGTAAACTGACAGGAATTCCACTTGGAAATCCCTGCTTGCAGGGTTCCTGGTGTGGTTGTCCTTTCCCCCATTTATATTTACCTTTAAAGTCTTACCCTGTGCTGATTTTGACTGGGGCAGAGAAAGAGCCCCATACTTGTGATGATAATTAACTCTACCCCTACCCAAACCAACATATGAAAATGGATATGAATTCATCTTGCAAAATCTGATGTAACTCGAGTGGTTGCTAAACTTACCCCCCACAGAAGTCAAGCTCTGATATGGCTCTGATATTGCAAATATCACCGACTGCAGTGTTCAAACACATCAGCACACAAATCAGCTGCACCCCCTCAGTCATTTGCAGTCTTCCCAAGTAAATTTAGTGTGCTTTCCCTCCGATCAGACACAGGCAGCTCCAGGAGGGAGGGAGGGAAGGAGGGAGGTGAGCAGCGTTGCCAGGGGCACCCGGTTATCCCTGCAGGACCCAAGGCGTGTCCTGGGCACAGGGAGGTGCAGCAAACACCTGCAATCGGGGTGTCAACAGAAGTGGAGGGCAGAGACTCCCAGCTTGGCTGTTCTGGAATAGATAAGGACAATAATGGGTGTCTGCACTGGGGAGTTTTTTGCTCCGTGATAATAGTGTTTAATGTTGGGCGAGGCTGTGGCTGCTCACCTGCCACGTGATGAAGCTGTGGTAACCTGCCCCGTGAGGTGATGATGAAGCTGTAGTAACCCACCCTGAGGCCCAAGCCTGATGAAGCTCCAGAGGCTTTACTTTTCAGGTTGTGCAATGCCCACAATTAGCATTTAAAATGGCCACGCTGCCCTGGTGCAGATTAGGTGACTGTAAAACTCATATGAAATTACTCACTGGAGCAAGGCCACTCAGACCTCTGTCACAGCACATCAGCACTTCTCTGGTGGTGCAGGACCCCTGTGCAGGGCTGGGTGATGCAGTAAAAACTGAGCTGCTGCAGACACCCGATGTGCAGGGCCGGGTGATGCAGTAAAAGCTGACAGCTCGGAGAGATGCTGGACCAACCCAGGGGTGCAGTTCAGGAGTTAAGCTGCAAGGTTTTGGCCAGAACTACCTGGAAATCACCTCTCACTTCACCCCGTGTGTCTGTCAGTGTTTGTGCAGCTGTTGAGAACGTGGGGTTTGATTTCTAAGCACGATTTGGGGTTAAGTGAAGGGGCAGTTACAGCAATTTTGAGCTTCTGCAGTGTTGGATGTAATCTGCTGATCTAAAGTGTCCTGGGCAGCCTGAGTGGTTGGGATTGGAGCTGATGACACAAAACTCTTCTTCCGTGGCAATTGTAGTAGTTATGTACTATTTTCTGAACTGCCAGGGTACAAATCTGCTAAAATCAAACCCCAGGGTGATGAGCCCTTCAGGTTTGTCTGCTCAGGGAAATCAGCTGGCACTGTCCTGTGCTGAGACAAGCCCAGGCTTCAGCTGCAGTGGTTTAGCCCTGGCTGTAAAACTTGAGGGTTTTCTCTGAAATGAAATCAGTCTGAGAATCAAAGTATATTTCCACCATTCCCCAATCTGGAGGGACTCGTTTGTATGAGGTTTCAGCAGCAGAAAATGTGAGGCTGGTTCCAGTGTGAGAGGGTTTCTTTGAAATCTCCACAGCTGAGGCTCCTCAGGGAATTGGGGATGGGAACTTATTTTTAGTCGTGGTCTAGATTTTCATTGATCTGGGCTGTAAGTGTGGCAGTAAATGAAAGAAGCATTAACACTCGGTATTCAAGAGCAGGGACCAGGCCAGGAGCATTAAATTCTCAGCATCATGACCACAGCCCTATTTGTAACATTAAAAATACATTTGGATGCTGTGAATTTGGCAGATGTCAAGTGTCTATAAAACACTTGGTAGAGGGCAGCTTTCTGATGTGAATAACAACATTCAATTGAACTATGTATTGGCTGGAATCAAATAAAAATAACATATTTCTAGCACAACACCAGCAAGCAAATAGAAACCATGGAGGTATTTTAACCATTACTGGGGAATAAAAACCCCAGTGTTAGTTCAGTTAATCCCCAAGCAAGAAAGCTTAATCTGAAAATTTGCTTTTTCCCCCTTCAATGACATTTTCTAGTAACAACACACAGGCCTCTTAATTTGCGTATTTCCTGGTATTGAAGTGTTTTCTTGCACAAGATTCCTGATAGGATGCATAAAGAGGTATTTAGAAATTAACACACCCGCTAATGAGCTGCTGGTTGATGGGGTGATGTGACAGCTCCGTACCTGGGCTGTCACATCACCCCATCCTGTCCCCTGGGAGGGGAGGAGGAGGAGGAGGCTGTGTCCATCTGCAGCACCGCAGGGATTTGGAGAGACTGACTGTGCTCCTGGGTTTTTTTGGCTGGAATAATTGTTGCTAACACTGTTTTTTGTGTGTATGGATGTCAGCCTGGTACTGTAAGTCAGTGGAACGTAACCTTTTAAAGAATGCATCGCTTCCAAATTTAACAAACAAGTCATACTCTTGTCCCACCTCTCGCTTGGGTTACTCTCTTCCCTCCTGCTGCTGCTCGGAAGATCTCGTATGAGAAGGTGACACAAGGAATGATGTGTGGCCTGACCTTAGGAGTTGCCTGGTTTCAGTGCCAAGGGAAGCTGGTTTTTAGGCGGTCTCTCAGTGATTCATGGTTTCCCTATGCTCCCTATTGTCTTGCACCGGTGCCTTTGGAGGCTTTTCCTGTCGCATCTCAAGGTGAGGGAGGTTGCAGAGCTGTGGCTGGTTCACGGGCTGTGTTTCTCCCTCCAGCTTTGGAGGATTTGGCAAACAGCAGAGCTGCTTACTGGCTGCCGAGCTTACCTGAGCTCAGGCTGTGAGCTGGAGTTGAGTTTTCCACCTCCTGTGTGTGGTGTCTCAGCTTTCTGCGTTTCCTCTCTGCTGTGAACACAAGAGCTCCCACTGCGTAAATACCGGGTGAAAAACAGGGGTGGCTGAAAACCCACAGTGGCCTTAAACTGGGGGAACCCCTTGTGTATTCCTCTCCACGAATTGTTTTGGGAACTTGCTTCTGCTGGGAAGTGCCTGCAAGGCAGCCCTGGAACAGGACACCCCGCATCCCCTCCTTACTCCTGCATCCAGGACGTGTCGGACACACTACACCACGCAAGGAGGAAGGTGATCCTTGGCTGAAGCCTTGCACCAAGCACTCTGTGTCTGGAGCCTTTCCCCCCGTGGCTGGTCCTGCCCTCTTTGCTAAATTTACACTTGTCAGAGCAGTTGGGAAGCCCGGGGTCAAACGTTACGGAAAAAGCCTCGGCCGCCGCTGACCGCTGGCTCTGCCTCCTCTCCACGCCGGGTTTCTCAGCTGGTGCTGGGACTCAGAGGTTGCATAAAGTTGAGTAAATAATGCTGATGGGTTAATTGTAGCTTGCAGGCTCAGTTGTTGATTAGAGTCATATGGTGTTTTTCCAGTACGTCGCAACCTTCGTTTCAACATCCTTGTTTCGTATAACCACAACAGATCATGTCTCCAGTCTCTTTATTTATTCGTGGTCCTCTGCCCCCAGAGTGAACTGCTGGTGGAGGAAAGGAAATGCAGTAACTTCACTCCTGGTTGCTGTTTGGGGTGTGTGCATTGACGTGGTTCCCAGTTGCACTGATGAGGAAACCAATGAATTAGTAACGCAAGGTGAACCCAGTGCCGGGCCACAGCTGGGAGATCCCTGCCTGTCATCCAGCATGGGAGCCAGATAGACTGGAATAAAAGCAATTCCTATCCTCTTGATATTGCTTTTCATTAGAAATTCTGTCCAAAAGAAACCTATTAATAAAATAGTGACAAAAGCAGTAAGGAAGTGTTTTTTAAATGCGTGATTCACTGTTGTAGCAGGAGCAGAGTGTGAAGGGAAATGCATTTTTTCCAGTACAGTGTAGCCTTCAACGTGGCTGTGTTTTCCTCTCTCTTTTTACAGCTGAAAGAGCAGTCATTAGTTACATTAATAAACTTCTGTATTACACTTTGAGCAATTAGACCTACTTTCATGCCCTAGATGTTGGCTTCTTATCCCCTAATAACACCATTTATTAAATATGAGGTGTTTTCCTGTATTTGAGATTTGTCTTTCCTTTGTTTTTCCATTTGCTTTACTCTGCCCTTATAGTGACTGGGAAAGCAATGGGTTTCTTTCATTATTGGTTAATTTTGTTAATTTTCTTTATTTGTTTCCTCTACACACAGTATTTTACTCTCAGATGCTACAGTTAGAATGTACAGCAAAAAAAGTTTCATTGATTTCTTTAAACTGTCTTGTGGTTCTTTTTAATTGTACATGTGTGTGAAATAACATTTTTTATCCAGTTCTGAACTTCCCACCAGATCTGTTTGACAGGGCCCTCCTGACTTAAAAAAAAAATAGATTTTCACATAGTGTTACTTCCAGCAAATGTTTGAAGAAATGTTTCATCTCTAAATGTAAATTATACAAATGATATATTCATTATATAAATATATATATTATATAATGAATTAGTGTGTTCTGACTCATATAAGGAATATACAGCTTTTTTTTTTTAGGAGAATAGATAAAGATTTATGTCTTAATGGCTAAGCAAATATTTGGAAGAAAGTTTTAAGGGATGAAACAAGTGTTTATGAGCAATTCTGATTTACTCAAGTTTGCTGTTGAGTTCCCTGTGGTTGTTTTTTTTTTATTATTATTATTTTTTATTTTATTTTTTTTAACAGTCATGGAAATGTTTCCCCTCCTCTGAGGGATGTGATGCAGGACTGGAACAGAACAGCAGCTGCTGTTTGGTCTCTCCCCCTGTCCCAGACACATTTCTCACAGCAGCAGGAGACCACAGCTCTTTAATTCATCAGATGGGGCAGAGCACACGTTGTCTCATTTGTGTTTTTCCAGAGTTTTTAAGGAGGTGAAAGTGTCAGGACCAGGTGATGACACCAGCTTGCCTTATTTTTGGCAGTTTTAAGGCAGAATCCCATTTTTCTCTGCTCAGTGTTCCAGGGGCAGTTTTTAGGAGGGGATTTTGCCCACCCTGAGTGTGCTGCTTTCCACTGAGCAGCAGGAACATGTTCTTCACCCCCTTTCCTGTAAAGGCTCTCTGCAGGTTTTTTTTTTATCACAATTATTAAATATCACCATTAGAGAAATAAGTTCTTTTGAAGAAGCTCTGAATTCCTGGGATCGTGCAGAAAAATTAGCATTTGCTGTTGGTGCTGAAGCAAAGGGAAACAGCAGTTGGCATCTGTATAGAATTTCAGGCTGATTCTTTAATTTTATACAGACTACCCAAAGCTCAGAGCATGCAAGACAGTTGCTGCTTGCTTAATAACCCACTTCAGTAATGTGCTGCATTACAGAAACAGAGCTAAATATGTTGAAAAGAACATTCTTCGCTTCTTTGCTTTGCACTTAATCCACAAGCCTTTAGGTGGGGGAGAAAATTTAATTCTCAGAGGTGGCTGGACTGCTGGGGGTGTTCAGCCACCTCGCAGCACATTTTTGTGTGTTCATGTCCCTCAAGTGAGCATCTGGCAGCTCTGTGGCACCAATCCATAAAGTGTTAACTTTCACATGATTCAGAAGATTTTTCAGAGGAGACTTTTCTTTCCCCTCCCCCTCTGGAAAATGAATTATAAACCGTCTCCAGCTTTTATACTTTTATTATAACCCAACTATATTCCAGCAAAAAGCTCCTGGCAGATAGTTTCCTCATCCATTTCCAAATGAAGATGTGTTAAATTTATTTGCTGAAGGAACTTGTAGCTTGTGCTGTAACCTTGGTCATGGGACTGGATATAAAACCAGAGGGATAGAAGCCCACTTAACAGTGGGGAACAAAGTGGAGCTGGAAATGTTATCAGGCTGGGAAGGCAAAACGTGTTGAATTACTTCAGGAGGCAGATTTTGGACATGTGATTTTGGACATGTGGCTTCGCTCACTGAATCCACGTGTGGTTCACACTGCTTGTGTGAGGTCAGGCCGTGCCGTGGTTGTATAAAGAGGGACCAGGTGCCCCAAGAAAACAGCACTAAAATCCAGGTGAGAGCCATTTCCTGGCCTCAACCTCTTTACCTGTGTTTAGAAAGAGCCATTCCTCCTGCAGGTGGGTGAGAGGCTGAGCTGCCCATTCCAATGGAATCAGCATCGTGTTTTCCAGCAGGGTAATGCCCTGCTAATTCAGCAAGGGGTTTGTGCAAGCACTCAGTGTTCTGTATGTGTATTTTTTATTTATAATTAACGATGAGCATGGAGGTCTTGTGGAGGTTTCATTTTTCTGCTCTAAATATGCGTTGATCAGGAGTAAGTTCTACCTATTCTTCCACACTTAGTATGTCAAAATATATTCCAGTAACCTTAAAGAGCTGCTTTCATAAAATAGCTTGATGAAATTTTGCCAAAGCATTATTGTAAAATGGATACTGAAACCCTGGCCCACTCAAGTTCAATATTCCAACATGGTACATTGATTTTTGTTGTGCTGCTGGTGTTTTCTTGGTGAGAAAGCTGCTCCCCTCTACTGCCCCAGCCCCAAGGACTGTTAAGAGCAACTGTGTATTTCTTAGAAAGGTGAAAACTGAATACAGATTTTCTTTCCACTCTGACCTTGTTTCTTTTCCAGGCCCTGGAAGAAGCCCAGAAAGCCATTCAACAGCTCTTTGGTAAAATTAAGGATATTAAAGACAAGGCTGAAAAATCTGAACAAATGGTGAGCAGCACTTTCTTTCTGGCCTTTGAAAGGGAGGGGACACTGGCTTTTCCTGTCAGTAACATTCTTGTCCTTGGTCCTGACTGGTTGGTAATTTCCAGCTGAGCCCGTGTTGAACCTGTGGCGTTCACAGGGCTGCTGAGCTGACTCCTCTGCAGTCCCAAAGAGGAGAGGGAGGCTTCTCATCTCCTCAAGATTTCATTGCTGGGGCTTGATGTTTAACCAGAATGCTTTTTCATTCCCTAGGTGAAGGAAATCACCCGGGATATCAAGCAGCTGGATCATGCCAAGCGTCACCTGACCACCTCCATCACCACCCTCAACCACCTCCACATGCTGGCAGGGGGGGTGGATTCTCTGGAGTAAGTGTGGGAATTCTTTGGGGGGACTTTGACACCACTGCTGAGTTGTGAAGTTTGTGCATAGTGTTCTCTATGGGTCTGTCACAGCCTGCCTAGTTTTTTTTGGAGGGAATTTTGCTTCCAAGTCTGGATTTCTGCTGGCAGATCCTTCCTGTGTTGCTCTGAGTGCCCCTCAGCCTGTGTTGTTGTGTTTAATAGTTTGCAGCATCGATTGCTTGAGTTGCTCTGTTGATCCTTGGTGATAAGGAATGAGTCTGGCTTCATTAAGGAGTAGGACAGCATGTTAGGGATCCTCATTAGGGATGTGCTCTTGGGAATTTGGAAGGGGTTTTGTCATCTTGTATCTAAAACTGCAATGAGTTTTGGTAAAGGTCTACTCTAGTTTTCATTCTAGCACGAGTTTAAGGGAACCTTGCAGCTTGAACTGTGTGTGAATTGGGGGTTAAATATTTCTAATAATCCTTTGTGGGTTTTTTAATATGCTTGAGGAACACACAGTCTAAGAAAATACAGGTTTTGTACATGTTGCATCTGTGAAGCTGCACAGCCTGTTCTTGGTTTGAAGCAAATCCTGCACCAGCGCCGGGTCGTGAAGTGCTGAGAATAAAATTTTACTTATCCTGCTGTCTCCACTGGAATGATCCTAAAGGATGATATAAAAATAAATTAACTTGATTTTCTTTTTTTTTCGCTGTCAGTTCCCTGTGCAAGTTATTAACAGAGAAGTCAAGGCTAATGGCTTTTCAGCATCATTCTCCTCCAGAGAAGCTTTAACTCACACTTTGTGTGTGATGACGAATGGCTTCACTCAGGTCATTACAGTGAAATAACATTTACTGCCTCCGGACCCATACTGGGAAGCGGATGCATTCAGTAGTTTACATGTTCCTTGCCAAGTGTTGCTTTTGACATTTATGTTTTTTTGAGGCATTGTTAGATGTGTGCCAGATTGGTTTATTTTAGCATCGCTTAAGTGAAGTTTTAATGCTGCCTTGGAATGTTAATGAAGAGCTGTGTATTTTAGAAAAATAAATGTCAACAGGGACCAGCGTGACCCCGTGGGGATGAAGTCACCTGTGGAATTACCACCCAGGATTTTCACTGAATCTGCCTTTGTAAAGCTTTAATTTCCTCTGCAGGGCTATGACCAGGAGGAGACAATATGGGGAAGTTGCCAACCTTCTCCAAGGTGTCGTGAATGTGTTGGAGCATTTCAACAAATACATGGGGATCCCTCAGATTCGACAGCTCTCAGAAAGGTAAAAGGTTCAAACCCTGAGCACTTCCTTTCCTGCTGGGCAGGAAATGTCTTAGGCAGATTCAGAGCCTCAAGGATGTGAAGGCTGGCCGTGGTCCTTGGAGCTTCTTTACAGCCAAAACAAACAGCTTAAAACTGGACAGAGTTTGCTCAGATCTGGAGCAGCCCATTGTGTTCAAAAGCAGTAATAAGTGTGGATGTAACTTGCTCTGGGCTTTTTACTGACTGGCTTTCCGTTTCCTCACCTGGAGGGACCCGTGGAAGTGCAGGTTGTTCTGTGTGATGTTCACATGCAGGTGTCTGTGGTGAGCCCTGAGGTGATGCTTCCTCCTGCTCTGCTCTGCTCGGTGGTGGAGCTCAGCTGCCTGGCACGAAGCACAAGTCTGTTCATGCACGTGGTGATGGCTGGGCCCCTTTGTGCCTCACTGTGAGCTGCTGCCAGCCTGCAGTGCCCCAGGGCTCAGGCAGGCAGGATTTCACTTTGTGCCTTTGCCAGATGTGGTTATTCTCAGCACCTTAAGTTCCTGCTGCCAAAACCTGCTCCTGTTGCCCTGTCCTGCTGAGATTTGAGCCAATCTTCTTCTGCTGGGCTTGTGCAGTTTTGATTTTCTGAAGTGGAGTCATGCTGATTTGGTGAGTTTTGGTGCAAGTCCCCACCGCCCTCAGCAGTAGCAGGTGAAGGCTCAGTGGTCACTAAGCCACCATTTCTCCTTGATCTTGGCTTCATTTGGGACGGGACAGCTGGGAGTTGAGGGAACAAGGTCCTCCCTGTTCTAGGGGACATTGGTGTCCCTGCCTGAGGTGACTTTGCTCATTACAGAGGTACTTGAAGGAGTCTTCCAGGTGCAGTAATTAATTTGTTTGGTGACTCCCTTTGCTAAGACAGCAGCTGGCTCCCTGTGTTGTTTAGCGATGGAACCAGAGTTTGAATGATTTGTTTGTAATGTTTTCATGTAAATCTGTTGGACTTTCTTTATGGCATAGATACCTCTTCCAGAAAACACAGATGGAATCCATGAAACAGAGCAGAAGAAAAATCCACTCTAAATCTAGAGAAGGGATGGGATGGGGCCTTGTTTAACAAAGCATTTGACCATAAGCATTTGCTTAAATGAACATGAACATCAAGGAAATGTAAACATATGTCAGTGCTTTTCTGAGTTGAGGCTGTTGTCTATTCCAACCTTGTGCTCAGAAAAATTGCTTGCTTCATTTTCTTCCAGAGTGGTAATGCCCTTTGGGCAGAAACCTGCTGTCATTGGCCATTTTAAGGCCAAATATAATTTAAGCCTTGGTCCAGAATTCTGGCTGGTTTTCCCTTTCTCGTGGATGATTATTTAATACTTTTGTAGTTGCTGATTGTTATAAAAACCAACTCGGGCTCCTGCTAAAAGGCACGGTGGTTTCGAGTCACGCCAGCGAGACTGGCAAGGACGTGGAGGAAAACTTCTTTTGTTTTATTCTCCCTTCAAGATAAGGATCTGAAAAGCTCAAGAAAGTCTGTTCCTCCTATTTTTAGAATTGCCTCGGCAGGGTTTTCCTTCCAGTGTTTATACAGGGAGAGCTGCACCATCTGGTAGTGATAGAGGAGGCTGGTGTGGGGTGAAAGGAGCTGCTCTGGGGTGCTGCTGGGAGCTCTTTACTGCTCCACATCCAGGCAGAAAATTCCTGCAGGGAGGTCCATGGCACCATAATTCTGCTTTTGGAGTTTGACTCCGTGGCTGTGTGTTAGGGCCTGGTCTGGAGTTGACTTTTCTCTCTCTTTTGCTTGGAAATCCTTTCGTGATTCATGAAACATCAGAGGAGGCTTGCCTGGCTTCTTGCAGGGATATTTTTAGGCTGTGAAATTGCTGGGGTTTGATATCTCATGGATTTGTTTTAATGGTACAAGTGAAGCCTCTAGGATGTTTGGGAAGGCAAGAAATGCTTTAGTAGATGTTGGCACAGACCTGTGACAGTAACCAATGTCTGTTATATACAATAAGCCCATTATATACACAGCTAAACGGGCAGATTCTGTTGCTTTCTGAAATAAAAAGCCTCTTTTTTCATGGTGTGAATGGAGTGAAGCCAAGTACGAATGGGAAACCATGGGAAGGAGAAGTGCCTGCTCAGTGGTGTTGGATGTGCTCTTTGTCATGGGGTATTCAATTTAGGTTGCTTCTCCTGGATGCTGTGAGAAGTAATTATGTGTTTTTAATGTTGTTTTCCACCTGTTCTAGCCCTTTGAAAATAACCAAGCAAAAATCCCACTGTAAGGATTCATTGGAAACCTGGACTGAACTCTCAATTAACTGGCTTCTTGTGCTGATCCTGCTGAGTATTGATGTAATAATGTCACAGTTCATATCCGAATGTAAATATTTTCCTAAGAGCGTTCCTAAAACAATTTCTAACGCAGTGCATTGGTAGTTGTTGTAGTAAACAGGAATATTTTCTTATCTCTCCCTCCTCTGCTGTTTTCCCTCTGTGGAGGGAGGAACAATTAGTGGTCCCAAACCCACCCAGAAAAGTGGTCTTGCAGGTCTAGCAGATAGTGGAAAAAAGCCTGGAAAGTATTTAGGAGAAAGAGAATTATAAGTTTGCCACAGGAAAACAGGCTGGCTCAGCCTCTTTTTATCTCAGCAAACTGCCAGGCGTGGTTTAAGATTTCTGGTAGCTTTGGCTAAAGGAGTTATGGTTTCTAGTAATTGAATGTCATTTGAAACATAGCAGTGGGTTTTCTTGTTTTTATTTTTTAAAGGCGGGGGAAACGGAGAACAAAAGCCACTAACAATAAAACAAAAGTCAGAGAAACAGAAATCATTAATAGCTGGATAACCAGAGGGTTTGGCAACCCCAGGAAAAGGCAATTCCCTGCTGCGTGGGATGGCTGCTGGGATATCCTGGGGGAACCTACCCAGAGAAAGAGACCCTTAGCAAACCCACCTGAGGCTCTGAGAGATCCTAAATCTCTTATCTGGGCTTGCTGAGCCAATTCTCTTGGTGAAGTGGTTCCACACACACCCTCAGGCGTGTGCAGGGAGGTCCTTCAGCTCTCAATGAATGTCGAGGCTTTTATTGCTGCAGTTCCCACTGCATGGAGAATATTCTGAATTATTGAAAAGCTGACAGCTTTCCACGGGGGCAGCAATCTCCAGTGGCTAAAGCAAATACCCCCCGTGTTCTCTGCCTAAGGCAGTTGAGCTCTAAGGAGGTGGCAGAAAGGTTTTCTTGCTTCTGGGTGTGTGTTCATAATTGTGAAAATAATTGAGTGTGTCTGTGTGTGGTTCTATGAAAAGTGATATTTACTGGGAGAGTGCTGGGGCTCCCCATCCTCGCTCAGACACACCTAAACTTTTGGCTACTTAGATGGCTCTGCCCTTTCCCTCTCTTAGGGGAAAAAAAAGAAAAAAAAAGATTCGAATTTGTTCTCCCTGCCTGCTTTTGAGAGATTTTTAGGCAGGACCTATTTTTAAAAAATACATATTTTTAACATCCCACTTGAGCAAGGCATTCCTGCAAGTTTCTTAATTTAAGGATATGAGAATCCCCATTAAGACTATCCTTAAGTACTTTCCTGAATCAGAGCCTAAAACAACAAAGCTTGTGGACAGGGTTTTTAACTGCTTGACAGAGGCTCTTTTAAATTTGTTGAGTCTTTAGGAATCTGGCTGCTGCTCTTTTCAGTGCCTCCACTGTGCTGCACTGCAGCTGTTGTCAAACAGAAAAGTCCCCACAGCCACTCCTAAGGAAAGAAGTATCACTGCTAATGGCTTCCAGTTGTTCATACAAACTCACTGATTTCTCTGACTCCTAATTCTACACACTTCTTGTTTCTTGATTATTTAAAAGATAGAAATTTTCAATCTGTGTTCAGTGTTTTTTTTCCTGTCATTTTTTTCCCACTACTTTTCCTGGAGAGTCAAAGGGTTTGCTTCTGTGATGCTTTCTCACATGAGCTACAAGTTCTTTCTTGTAGAATTTAAGCAAGAGTAAACCTGTAGTTGTGGCTTCCTCCTTACTGATTAAATTTCCCACTCCTATTTCAACATATTAGTGAATTCCTTTTGTTTCCCACTTACAAAGTTGTTAACTGGGGACCTTTACCTGGAAGAGTAGAGGAGTTTCTGAGCATTCCTATGAAGCAGAGAGCTTAAGTGAGAATTATTTTTGACATTGCAGGCAGGAAGCTTTCCCAACAAAATCCCCATAAATAAATCCTGGGGAAGGCAGGTCGTACATCCAGTTAAATCACAGATATAAAGTTATATTTCAGCCATCACTTTTAAAGGACTAGAATTTTCTGCGTTTGGCACCATGAAAGAATCCAGCATTCTCAGATCATCTCGTAGGTTTTTGCTACTAATGGAACTCAAATGGGAAGATTAAAGAAGCAGATCATTCCTTGATAAGGTTGAGGAGTCTTAAACAAGCACGAAAAAAAATCCCAAGTCTTCTCCCCACAGTCTGAACAAACATTTTCACAACAGTAAATGTCGCCAGTCTTGCTAAAGTATCAATCTCAGTGGAAAAATCCACTGTTTGAGTGATCAGTTTAGACCTGAAAGTGTTTCCAGTATAATAAAAACTGATGGAAGAATTCAAGGGCTGCAGAGGGGTATAAGTGCCTCACTGTTTGCTTTGGCACTTTCTAGTGTGTGTAGGCATTTCCATTTCTCTAGAAGTATCAATTAAGCTGTATTGACTTTTATTTCTGGAAATTGGAAGCTTTATTCTCTCAGCCAAAAAAAGGGCAGGGTTGTGGTTTATTCTACTCCCATTTCATACCTTTGCTCTTTTGTGCTTGTCTAAGACATGGAGAATTTATGGGATAAAACTGCTGCCAGCAGTATTCATTTAAAAGTGGATGAGTACACCTGGAACTGCGAAAGGTTCATGGTGAAGATTGAGACATTGTGAAGCTTTTACGTGTTAGAAACATATTTCTGTTGAAATGTGATAAATTAATTCAAAAGTAGATCACACTGGCATTAAAGGATTTTCAAGTGGCTGATTTCTCAGCTGATTAACTGGCCCTTATTGAAATATCACAATGATATTTCAACAAGGAAATGGCAGCAGGGCAGGAGAATCCAGGACGTGTTCTGCTGCAGCTGAGGGCTCGGTGCTGTGGAGAGCTGTCATTCCAGGGGCAAACACTCCCCCCAGTTTTGACACACAGACCTTCTTAGAGTGGGTGTTTTCTCTTCAGCATCTTACAAACCTTCTTGGCAGCTGGTGGTGTTCCAGCCACCTTGCAGGGAGGTTGTTGAGCCACCACCAAAGCCCTTCCTGTGTCCCCCTCAGGGTGAAGGCAGCACAGAACGAGCTGGGGCAGCAGATCCTGGCTGACTTCGAGGAAGCCTTCCCTTCCCAAGGTACAAAGGTAAAGTTCTCACTTTCCCTCTTCCTGCCCTTGAAAAGTGTCGCTGAAAACGGTTCAGTATGATTGTTGTTGGATTTAGTCTTGTTTTTCCTCTAGGTTTGGTCTCTGCCTGTTTCAGGAGTGTTTTTAGAAAGCAAAGGATGATTTCTCACTGTTCCTGTCAGGAATTGGGGGGGGAATTGCCACTCTTCCCTTCACTCTGCACACAGCAACTGCACAGAGGGCTCAGGCAGGCAGGGAGTACCCCAATAATTCATCTGTGGGCCTTCCTTGGGGTCTCACCCAGTGCCTGGTTATTTGTTTGTCACAAAAATTTGTGTTTTGTTCAGAGGAATCCAAGCACAGGCTGGCTGTTGACACAGTGCCACCAAGTTTGTCTCTGGTTTACTCAGCACAGATACAAATCTGGGCTGGGCTAAGGCACCAGCTGTGCTTCCCCAGCACTGTGCATCCAAACATTTGCAAACAGTAAGGGGAATAGGTGTGAATTTGAGTTTACTTCCAAGAAAACACCAGTTCTGTCTTTCCAAGTACCAGCTCTGCTGGTTTCTTCATACAGCTGACAGATACAGAAATGAGGAGACCCTTTGGAGCAGTTGGTGATGGGCAAATCTGTGTCCGTGTGAGGCAGCACCAGAACAGCCTTTTTTTAAAAAAAAAGTTTCTAAATTTCCTGCTTTTACTGTGAAACAACTTCATGGTCAGTGAAATGGAAGCAGCTCAGTTTTCATGCAGCAGAAGGAAGATGCAGCAATAAAAGAATAGCAGCAGAAAAGAGAGTAATGGGATAAACCCAAGATAACCTGGATGCATTTACTATCGCCCATTCAACTTATTTTATCTGAAATAATTTTCTTGCTGTTTATTTTCACAGAGGACTGGTGGGCCCAGCAATGTCCTACGTGATGCCTGCTTGGTAGCCAACGTCCTGGATCCCAGGATCAAACAGGAAATCATCAAGAAATTTATTAAGCAGCACCTCTCGGAGTATCTGGTCCTTTTCCAGGAAAATCAAGATGTAAGGGAAGCTTAGCAAGCTACATTTGGATTTCACATTTTGCTCTGCTGGCTGTTCCCAAAATTCACGCTTCCACAGGTTCTTGTGGTGAAAAGGTTTTATCCCAAGGGCTTGGAAAGTGTGGGTGTGATCTGGAGTGGCTGATGAGCTGGGAGCTGGTGTTGTCTCTGCCAGGATCCTCCCACCTTAGAACTCAGTTTCGCAGATCATCACTAGAAATGTTTTCTCCCCTCATGTAGAAAATAAATAAATTCATGTGCGATTTATTTCCTGCCCTGCGAAGGGTTGAAAAATGAAACTCTGAAAATTGCAAACTCAACAGCACCACCCCCAAACAATCAAGAAACACCCCCAAAATGCTTAGAAAGATGAGGGGGAGGGATTTCTAGGAAGTTAATGATCCTTATAGCTAAATTTTAAACTTCCTGTCCTGATACTAACAGCTTTTTAAAAGTTTACCATAACCTTCTTGAATTTGGAAAAAAAAAACCCACACAAACTAAAATCACCTTTAGATCAAAATGTATTTTATCAATTTCAAATGTTTGACATAGAATAGAGAAAGGCTAAGATGCCTACGTTTAAATAGCATTTTTCCATCAAAGATTTTTGGATTAATCTTCCTGGTTTTTGACCAGAAAACACTAAAATTGGGGGGAAAATCCCTTCCTGCTCAGGTTGTAAGAATTTTTATTGGAGTTTAAATGTGAGCTGAATCCAGAAATTCCTTCACTCTCACCCCACTGTTCACTTTGACCTCTCTGTCTGTGAAACAAAGAGGGTGGGATCAAGTGAAATATTATTGGATTGAATTTTCAATAATCTCTGCATGATTTAGGAGTACTGTTATCCTCATTTTCAGCAGAACTTGCTCTCTTAATTCGCACAAGATAGGATTTTCAGTCTGGCATGTGTTTAAGCACTTGGAATCCCAGAATCATTTAGGTTGGAAAAGACCTTTAAGATCCTTGTTTGCCAAGTTCACCGCTAAACCCTGTCCCTAAGTGCCACATCCACACATCTTCTAAACCCCTCCTGGGCTGGTGACTCAGCCAATTCCCTGAGCAGCCTGTTCCAGTGCTTGATAACCCTTTCAGTGAAGAAATCTTTTCCCTAATCCCCGATCTAAACGTCCCCTTGGAGCATTCAGAGGATGAGAATCGGTGTCAGATCAGCTGCGATCGATCGCCCAAGCTCCTCCGCAGAGCTGCAGCGGCACAGTTCGGAATATTTGCGACTGCTGCTGCTAAAAGATGCTGTTGGTGCTAAAAAGTCGTTGTCCACGGGGTTCAGGTGGCCTGGCTGGATAAGATCGACCGGCGCTACGCTTGGATCAAGAGGCAGCTGGTGGATTACGAGGAGAAGTACGGGCGCATGTTCCCCACGGAATGGTGCATGACGGAGCGCATCGCCGTGGACTTCTGCCACGCCACCAGGTGAGCCCCACGCAGCTCCTGCTGCCTCCCAGCACGCCCAGCTTCCTGAAAATGAAAGGCTGGCTTGGCTCCTGCCACGCTGGTCGATGGCTGAAGGCAGGCCGTGGAGATCTCTCTGGAATTGTCCGTGATTAAAAGGAAGTGAGGAGCGAAAAGGCTGGGAAGCGTCGCTAAAACGATGAGAAATTGAAGTGCTGTGAAAATCAATTTTTGGCGTTACAGAGGTAAAAGTCGGTAATATTTCAGGCCAAGTGGAATAGCATGAGCTGGCTGTGGTGGGAGTGCCTCAGAGCAGGCTCTTTGCCAGCCAGAGACAGGGAAACAGAGGAAGGTGCCAGCTGGAGTCCCAGTAGCACCGTTGCCTTTGTTCTGGGCCCCAGTGGGAGTCACTGTGCTTCCCAAGGTTGGATCCAGGGGGCTTTCCCAACTGGCTGCTAAGAGATGGGGTCCTGTTACCCACAGAGCCCAGAACAACTGTGGTTGTGTTTGAAATGGGATCTGCAAAGCAGTTTTATGTTAGAGAGCCTCTTAGGAACTAGCTTGAATTTTGTGATGAAAGTCTCTCTAGGGAATGGAGTGAGTTCCAGTGTTAGGTTTCAGATCTTTATAGCAAACCACATTTGTTTTTTCTATATCCCCTCTCTCTTGCAGGGCAGAGCTCACTAAGATCATGCGCACGAGGGCGAAGGAGATTGAGGTGAAATTGCTCTTGTTTGCAATTCAGAGAACAACCAACTTTGAAGGGCTCCTGGCCAAACGCTTCTCAGGCTGCACTCTTGCTGATGGCACAGTGGTAAGGGGATTTCTGGAGAGCTCTCCTTTACTCAGCAGCTTTCTCAGGATAAAGAAACCCCCTCACACAAAGCTCGGGTAGTGGAGACTACAAGAGGTGTCACTGCAGCCTCCCCTTGCTCAGGGTGTTTAATGTGACTCTGCTCAGTGGCCTGTAGTTGGAGAAGTGATTTTTGGTTGTATAGACTGTAGAGAAGATGGCACAGGGCTCACAACAATAAAAAATAAACTGCTTGTGTGCTTTTTTGGTTCTCCTGGGGCCCTGTGCTGTTTGAAGCCACATAGCTATGGAGAGCCACAGAGTGATTATGGTGTGGTAACTGCCTTGTAATGTTTGTTCTCTACATGTCAGTGACACATTATAACTAAAAGTCCTCTCTTCTCATTTCTGGGTACCACATGTTCACCACGTGGTACCAGCTCTCAGTCTCAAGTCATCTGTTGGGTCACTCTGGCTTGCAGGGCCATTGGTAGCTTCTGCTTTCTCTCTTTTGGTGGATTGTAAAAGCAGAACGAAGAGAAAGAATTCAGGGAATATCTCTGGAGCCATCTCTGAGCTTTTGCTGCCTGGAATCTCAGCCCAGAGCTCTGTCAGCCAAGTGCCCTGGGAGCACAGAGCATGTGTGGCTCCGAAGCCACTGGTTTGAGGTTGGCTTCTCTGTCCAGCTGGTGTCTTGAAGCCTGCTTGGATGTGATAATTCAGCCTCCAAGGAAAGCCTGCTGGACCCACTTGTCTGTGGGTGCTGCTAATTAAAAGAGGAAGTCCTGTAATGTTTTCCTCCTGGCTGAATTTAGATCTCTCAAGAATATGGCTTTATTTATTCTGACAAATTTCATAGAAAATTCGCAGTTGTAATTAAGTTGTCTTCACTGGGTTGTTAAAAGTGAGAAAACCAGAGGGGGAGGTTGTGGTTTTAAATTACAGAAAATCCTGTATTTTCCCCCTTTCTGACACGCCTAGAGGCTGTGACACTCTGGCTGTCATTTGCCCTATTTCATACCCAAAATGAAGGCCACCATTATAAATAGCTGGCTGGTGAGTGCAGAGGGGGTGGACAAACAGTGGGAGCAGCAATTTGGAGTTTATTGCAGGGCAGAGTTTTGGAGCTGCTGTTGTGGGTTATCCCAGTGGAGACCACACACTTTGGAGTGGGGTTTGGGAGAGTGGAAATGTCACACTGGAGAAAATGGTCCTTTCAAGGAGGATCCAGGCAGCGTGGCTGCAAACAGAGCAGGGGCTGAGGATGGAGGGATGGAGAGGGAGCCAGGAACTGATCACCTCTGCTGGGAGAGGGCAGATTGCTGGGCAGTGCTTTGAAGGGCTCAGGAGAGCAAAATGTGGATGCAGCTGTGTGCCAGAGGGTACAAAACTGGCTGTTCTCTGAAGGGCTTCCTCTTTTCCAGCAGAAGAAGCCAGAAGTGCCACCTCCCTCCACCAACCCCTTTCTGGAGGATGAAACTGGGACAGAGGCAGATGAGATTGTGATGGAGAAAAGTGATACAGACAAAGTAAGTCTTGGAAGTTCTCAGTTGTCGGCCTCTGTCAGATTCTCCAGTGGGGCCTCAGCTTTTCCTATCCCATTGATTTGAAAAGTTTGTTTTCACAGCAATTAATTTGGTGCAGTTTTGATCCTTTGTGCTGCATTCAGGCTCCCAGTACGACCATGCTTTGCTCTGGCTCACTTCACTGAAACCAAAGCAATCTTTATTCCAGTTAATAGTGCAGAGACAATCCTGCCACGTGAGAGTGAGCTGGATTCTGTTCCAGCCTGTACAGCAACAGCCCAAATGTAACTGCAGGATTTCTGTCAAAGCGAGATGAAATAGCTATTTGGGTTTTCAGATCCCCAAAGAAACTCTTCTACACTCAGTTGCAATTCATATTTTGCCCTGTCAGCCAAGCAAACTGTCTGGAGTCACCAGGAAACTCACTGAACTTTCAAGTGTCAGCTTTAGATTTTCACTCCAGATAAATCACTTCTGGGATTTTTATCTTTACAGTGCTTTTCATCCATTACCTCTGCAAAGCAGGCAACACCTAACTGCTTGTACAAGCACAGGGCTTCCAAAGCCCTCTGCAAACATTAAAGGATGAATGGATGATAAATGCAAGGATGGTAAATGCAATTGTTTTAATTGGCACCAGTATCAAAGCCTGTATTTTTTATACACCAGATGGATCTTTTCTAAATGTTCAATTGTGAGTTATTGAGGCTGGTAATCTCCTCTTATTTAGGGGATTCACAGCCCTGTAAATGGGCCATGTGCAGGTGTATTCTGATGGGTGGCCTGGGCCTCAGGACCTACTCAAATCCATGCCCCTGGGGGGATGAGGAGGTGGGAGCTCTCCAGCAGCACAGTCTGGTGCACTGCATCCCCTCCAGATTTTCACATGAGCAGGGCAGCCCCTCTGCCTTCATCCACAGCCAAAGTCCTGAAACAGAATGATTTAAGCAAGGATTTGCTCTTTCCATTAAAATGCAGCTTGGACAGTTGGTATGGTGTGGGCTTTATCAGTGGGGCAGAGATTGGGAACTTGGGGAGACATCTCTGATGCATTTTTTGGGAAGAGCTTGCTTTCCTGCACCTAATGACTGGAAGGCTGGCTTGGATGTGCAGTGTTGAGATGAGAGGACGTCCTTGGAGAAGTCAGTGATGTTAGGAGGCAGGTGAAGAGATAATTGCAACAATTAGGGCTGGGTTTATTGAACAGCAGAATGCAGCAGTTCAGGAGCTCCTGAGGGAGGAACTGCTGTGCTCCCTGTGCCTTGTGAAGCCATCCATGGAGACATCCCTGGAAAAGCAGTTTGTGGTGAGGCTGCCCTTTCCTTGTAGGAAAGCCCTGTGTGTCACAGTGTCACAGTGCTGGGCTCTGCTGCCCTGCAGCCTCCCCTGTGCCAAGTGGGCTCCAGCATTTCGGTGTCACAGTGCCAGCAGCTGCTGGTTCCTGCTGAGTCTGGAGGTGCTGCAGGTCTCATCTTCTGCTGTCGCTGCGTGAAGAACAGAGGGGACACAAAGAGTTGAAGGTGAAGGGTTTTCAGTAAAAGAGACCTTCCAAGACATCAGTCCTGAAAATTCAAGACACTTAGGAATCTAAGGGAGCACAAGAATTTTGGGGGGGAAATCCATGCTAAAAAAGCACCTCTTTTGGTAATCCTAGCAGTTTGATTTAATCTGTTTACTTTGGATAGTAATGAAAGGAAACTGGGCCAGCTGCAGACCTCCTTACTGTGACAACAGTAACCTTTTATTATTTCCATCAAACTCAAGGAGGAAATAGCTTAAACATCTGCAGCTTTTGGACAGAGTTGCACACTCAGAAATACAGCTTCACTGCTACTGTTAAAAGATTTAGTATTCCTTCCACCAGACATGCTGGGAGCAGCCTGATGCAGAGACACACAGAGAGAGCCAGGGCTGCTTCAGGACTTGGCTCTTCCAGCCTGGTGAGTGGTAAACATGGTGAATCTGCAGCCTTGTGCTGGCACTGCCATGCCAGGGATTTGGCAGCTGGGAGGTTTCTGTGATTCCCAGGCATTTTTTTCCCCCCAGCTCCAGTGAGTGTGTGCATCCCGCACAAACGGGCACTGGCAGAGGGATTTGGGTGGAGGATGCCTGGTAATGGTTCTGTCCCAAGGCTCTGAAATCTTAAATTCTTCATTCAAGGCTCACAGGGGTGGTCTGGCCTCCATAAAACCATTTCCTCACTTTAGGTTTGCAGCCATAAGTTGGGATTCATCATTTGGGGTTGAATTATTGCTGAGAAATGTTTGCATTGTCACACTCTGATAGTTCTGCCAAATTCTTAGTGCCACCTCCTCTGTTGTTTAGGAGAGAAAGTCCTTTAGGCTCTCTCATTTTGCTTCTTTTGTTTGGCTTTTCTTGCACTAAAAAAAAAAAAAATCAGCTGGAAAAATTCATATCTTCATTGGCTGGGAGCTGATCTTGGCTTTTTGTGGAGAGAGAGAAGCAAGAATTCCATTCCAGAGTCACTGCAGCCCTCTTTGCAGCCAGTGAAAAGTTGCTGGTTTGCTGGGAAGCAACAAGAGAAATTACCTATTAGTAAAAAAGAATAATAACAATCTAGCTGTAGGGCAAGAAAGAGCTTAAGGGCCCTGCCCAGCCTGGTACTTAAACATGCACAAATTTAAGTGTGTGAGTAGTCCCAGTGGCTTTGGTGAGCTGTGCTTGGCCGTGGTTGGAGTGCAGCACTAAACTCAAATGAGGGTAAACAGGATGGCTCCCAAATGGCACATGTGCTTAATGCTCTAAATATGATTTAAAAATAGAAATCTTTGCATCCCCAGAAACATGTTTCACACGGAAAGCAGGCCTGTAGTGTTGCCTGTATAATTCTGGCTCCTCCAGTAATTACATGCTGTTTATCTAAATAAAATTCATTCAGATGAAGCCTGTAACTTCGAGTTATTGCCCTTGATGTTCTAAAATGTAAGGATTCTTCAATCTTGCTTCCAAATAACTGCTACATTTGATTTCAGAGGGGACTAGTGGAGCCTTGTTACTGCTTGAACGATTCAGGGAGATTTTATTTGCAAGCTGCATTAAGATTCTTCAGCTGAAATCTGTTAGCATGGAGCAGCCTTCTCTTTAAGGCTAAGAATATTTTACAAGTGGAAAGATAATTCCTTGGATTGATAACAGCTCTCTGAGAAGGAGAGAAGACTTGGATGTATTGGTATTTATATGCTTCGATTATTTGACAGCAGATTTCTGTGTTAGAGTCTCTCTGAAGATTCATATCCTTCTGTGCAGTTGCATTGCTGTTCCTTCAAGGTCTCACAGGGCAGGTTTGAACCAACATTCTAAATGTTTTCTTGCAGCCAAAGAAGCCAAAGGTCCCTGACAATCCTTTCCATGGCATTGTTTCCAAGTGCTTTGAGCCTCACCTTTATGTGTATATCGAGTCCCAGGACAAGTGAGTAACCAGCCTGAGTTTTAGGGTTTGTTTGCTTTTGGATGTGTTGGGTTGTGCTGGATTTGGTACTCAAGCTGCAGAAGATTAATTTATTGAAACTCTGCTGCCTGGCATCAACAGGAGCAGTGTTTGTGGTTCAAGAAACTTTGAGTGGGGCCTTTGCTTGGACAAAATGAGTGTTCAGAGGGCTGTGGAGGTTGGTTTTGTGTGTAATTGCAAAGGGCTGCAGGAGTGGTGCCTGCTGCCTTTCTGTGGAAGAGGCTTAGAGTTCCTGAAATTACTTCTGTTGCCTCTGCAATTCCCACTGCAGACTTGTGTCTTTCTTTCATCTTGTGTCTTCCACAAATAATAGGGTTGGGTTTTCTGTAAAATACATGTGTGGCTTCGTGGCAGAGGAGTTGCAAGATTTGCTTTGTGGAAATAAGTTATTTGAGATCCTTAGATGAAAGCTGCTGTAGATGAGCTGGCTGTAAGATAACATTATCATTGCTCACAGACTGGGACTTTGTCAGGGGCTTTAATCCCTGGCACCCTTCTTCATCTTGCTCTTTGACTTGCAGCAAAACAGCTCCAATGGAAGGAGCTTTCAGCTTCGAGCTCTGAGAAGTTTTCAGGGCTCTCACCACACTTCCTTGAGCACCTCGATTCACACCAGGGTTTAAATAACATCTCAGTAACAACTGCAGTGCCACCTGGGAGAGGATATGGTTGAAAAAGGTTCAATTTAGTCTTTTAGCACAGATTAGTGGCTGGAAAGGAGGAGGTGCCTGCTTTGTGTATCTCATCTGTGTGTGCTCTTTACACATGAGAGAATGTGTAACTCGAGGCTTCTAGTGTCCTGATTTTATCCAAGCTCCATGATAAGCATCTTGAAAAAGCTTTTTCATGTCCCATCAACTTTTTATGCTTAAAAAAAAAGAAATAAAGTCATTAAATAGCTGAAACCTTGCACAGTGCTGTGTCCTGCTGGGTTTAGGTTCCGCTCTGCAGTATAACAAAGGGAAACTGATATTTCCCCCCTGCCCTCAGCCAACTGAGCACAGACTTGTTTGAGTATTTCTTCCCTTCTCACTGGGGGCCATTTTAATCCCCATTTTGGTAATTCTACCCCAGTGTGCTCCTAGCCCCTTCAGTTGCCTTTTTTTTCTCTTCTCCTTTTCCTTTGCAATCATGAGATGTTTTATATTAGCTTTATAGCCACAGGCTGCAGGGAGTTCAAAGAAAAACTGCCACAGTATTCCCCATGCTGCCCCTGACTGCCAAAAATTGCTTTCCTTCACAATTTTCTCTCTTCTTCTTCTTCCTTTGATTGAACTTTTCAGGAATCTGTTGCCGATGTCTGAAGATGAGATGTTGCTTAGATCATTAATTGTATGTTTGAGCTCTGAGTAGTGAGAGCAGTGTGATAGTTTTGTTCATCCTTGCCTTAAATCTGCGGCAGAAAAAAGCCTGGACATTTTCTGCCAAAAAATTGAAAGAAACACGGTGCCAAAATCTGTAGCAGTTTAAGGGGAGACACCTGAAAGGAGTTTAAAGATGCTGCTCTCCACCCTCAGCTGCAAAGTAAATATCAGATTTCTGACCAGCAAAGCAGATTTCATTTCTGCCCCTTTGGGATGTGCATCTTTAGCTCTCCTTTGTGGTCAGCTGGAGCAGCAGGAGCACACAGGTGTGAGCTGAGCTGTTCTGCTGGAGAGGGGGAAGAGCTCTGTCAGGTCTGCAGGGCTGAGAGTGTGCAGAGCCCTCCTTAAATCGGCTCAAAGGCACGTCTGAGTCGAGAGTGCTTGGAAAACTGGCACTTTGTGCTGTGTGTTTGCAGCCTCAGCAGCAGAGGGGCTTCCAAAATCCCCAGTCCATGGAAACTGCTCCGCAATGCTCCAGGTGTCTCAGTGCCCAGCTCTGTTCACATCCCTGGGCAGACCCAGCTTCCTGAGCATCCTGTTCTTCTCTCGTGCTGCTCACGAGTTCCTGGTTCCTCTTGTGATTGCCAGAGGTGGGAAACAACCCTGAATAGGTTGAGTAAAAGAAAAAAAAAAAGGAAGAGGAGTGCAGGAATGAAAAGAAGCAGAGTAGAATTCCCTTCTTGTGATTTCATTTCATTCTTTCTCTTGGTTAGATTTGGCGAGTTCTCGCTCCCAATAAATATGCTACTGTTAGGAAATACCACATCTGCACTACCAGAGAATTTTCTTGGAGCTTTTCTGCAGAGTCTGTGGAGAAAATATTAATTTTCTGTAGCTCTCCTGCCTTCTTCATGTTTCATCTCCCAGCAGCTTTCTCTGCCAGACTCCCTGTGCCCCCATTGCAGCACACAAAGATTTGTGGCCTTCATATGGTATGTGGCCAGCTGAAAGTTGTGCCATCAACCAAGGTGTGCATTAATGATGTATTAGTTCCTTTAGTGCACAGTATCCTGATGTTTTGCTTGCACCAGTGCCATTCTGAAACAGGAGCAGTCCCAGAGCCTGGTTTGATGGGCAGTTTTATCCAGGTTGGGAGCAGAACAAGCGTGAAGCCCCAGCACTGCCCTCCCAGCTCTTCTGAACAGCTGCATCTTCTCCTGCATCCCAGTCGACAAGACCTTAGGGGACCAGGAAAATGCAGATCCATTTCACTTTGCCTCGGCGCAGAGGAGAACATGTGGGCTAAGCACAAAGGAACAAAAGCCATTGACATTCCTGGCCGTGTCTTGAGACTGAGAGGAGGCAAAAAAAAATCAAGTAACTGGTGACTGCTAAGAAAGCTCCACTTTGTTGCCCAGCTGGAGCCCAGCACAGATGCAGAGGTGGAGATGCAGCTGTTGAATTTGACAAGGAGTGAGCCACGTCCTCTTTCCTTGAGAAGCTGCAGGAATCTGCAGCCTGCAGCACGTGTGAGCCCTCCTGCAGCAGCCATCTGTTTGGCTCTGCTACAGCTACAGAGGGAGGTCAGTTCTGCTTCTCTGTGGCCCAACACAATCAATGCTTCGCTTCAGCCTTCAATTGCTGCTGCCAGTGTGGGGATTTATCACATCAGTGCAGCAGCCTGATGTTTTTACAGTGCTTGTAACCCAGCCGAGGAACTGTGAGTGTGGAATCAGAGCTGTGTGCAGTGCTCAAGCAAAGGCATGGGAAAAGGGGTTACTTGTCTTTGCAACAGCCCGGCTAAAGCCAACGACTGTTGCTCCATGATTGAGAGTCCTGATATTCCAAGCACGTTTCTGGAGATAAGATTGGCCCAGCAGATCAGCCGTGGTAGGAGCTCATCCATTCTGAAGCAGCAACCTCTGAGTTTATCAGGGGAGAGACTTGTGGGATCTCTGGTAAGCTGGAATCAGAGGGGTTTTCTCTCTCACAAGAGGGAAAGCAAAAAGGGGTAGAAACTGGGGGAAAGTTGTCGTTTTTGGCAGGTTTTTTCACTGGCAGAGGTGAGAACGTGCTGCAGAGTCTCAGCCATTCTCCTGAGGATTTGACTTTCTCCTTAGGAACCCTGGATCATGGCACAGCCCAGCCATTACCCTCAAAGGGGCGAAGGTTGTGCCAGGGGAAGGGGAGAGCTGTGGGAAGACCATATTCAAAACAGGAATATAAAATACAGGAACTCCTTCTGGTCAGCAGAGTACCTCTCTCGACTGAAAGGCCTGTGTGTTTCCCAAAAACCAAGCTTCCTTGAGGAAGGCTCTGTGTGTGTGTGTGTGTGTCTGGGGGAGGAGGTTTATTGCTGGAATTCAGTTCATCTGGCAAAGGTTATTCCATGGAATTGAGCTGGGCTTGGTCTCCAGCACGGATGTGCTGTCTCTGGAGGAGTAGGACCAGAGGAACTCCCCAAGATCAGAAGATTCTCTGGTCCTGTGTCGATGGCTCTGGCCCTCTTCCATGCTGAAAAGCCTTTTTGTCCTGGTGAAAGGATGGAGTGAAGTTTATTGTTGCCTAAAGAGCAAAATATTTGAGTAAGGACCAGGCTGTAATGAATCAGAGGAGACAATGAGAGGGCTTTTTGTGCTTTTAAAAAGAGTCCTAAGTAGGAACTGCACTTTGTGCTCGTGCTAAATAGAACTTCTTTAAAGCATGTGTGAAGTTGTGCAAAACCAAGTGGTATCCAAGTGGGACCAAGAAATGGCGAATGGCACACACCATTTTGAGCACATCCCTTCAAAATCCATATTCCCTGAGGCCTTCTCCAGAGGCCGCTGAGATGGGAAGCCTGACTCTTCCTTTTCCTGGTGCCAGGAATGAAACTTGAGCACAGGCTTAATGCACTTGCATCAAGTGTGCTGAGCCGAGTCCTGGCAGACCTGGGAGCTCTTATGTGTGGCTGGAGAACAGATTTGAAGCTGCCACTAAAACTCTCTGAGCACAAAAGGTTCGGGCTGTGGAATTGTGTGAGCTTTGTGCCGGGAGCACGGAGATAGAAAGGGCTGGGAATACCCAGCTGCTAAACCTGACCTTGCTGCTGTCACAAGACAGGGCATCTCAGTGTAAGCATTATTCCCTCTTTTCACTCCAGTTCCTCCCTCAGCAGACTCAGATGTCTCTTTGTTCCCCACACCAGGAATCTGGGCGAGCTGATTGACAGGTTTGTGGCTGACTTCAAGGCTCAGGGTCCCCCCAAGCCCAACGTGGACGAAGGAGGAGCAGTGCTGCCCAGCTGTGCTGACCTCTTTGTGTACTACAAGAAGTGCATGGTGCAGTGCTCCCAGCTCAGCACTGGTGAGCCCATGATAGCCCTGACCACCATCTTCCAGAAGTACCTGCGGGAATACGCCTGGAAAATTCTCTCTGGAAACCTGCCCAAGTGAGTTTGGCTTCCCCAGTGCTGCAGACGTTCCACTGCACTGAGGAGCAGATGATTTGTAAAGATAATTAATAAATACATCCTTGTGAACACTCATTTCCCTGTCAAACACCCCAGGTAGCAGCAGGATCATTCCATTTACTTCATGGTTTTCTCCATAATTCAGTTTCTTGCCCAGAGGAAAAAGCAGGAGGGCAAATGGGCAGTCACACATTCTTTTAAAGGCCCCTGGAGAATAGCTTCATATTTGGCTTTGATTAGCAGCCAGGTTTGCAGTTTCTTGAAGTTCCTTTTGAAATGCCAGCCCAAGTCTCTTCAGAGAGGCCTGGCTTTCGGAATTGCTACTTGGGTAACCACCTCATACTGGCATTCACAGCTGCCTTAGCCCAACATCATCTATATGGTAATTTATAATGAAGGTGGTTTATTTGTGAGGTGCCAAAGTGCTTGCCCGTACCTCCCTCTGCTCTGGAACATTTTATCTCTGTGCAAATGAGATCTGTAGATGTAAATCCAGTGAAAGGAGAAGAAATCATAATGAGTTTGCACCAATATGTATCAGTGTACAGGCTAAAGGTGCTCCTGAGATGTTGCCAAAACTCCACTGCAGATAATTTTATTTACTATTTAACATCTTCAGTTTGTTTCCTTTGTAAACCTGAGAGCAACAGAATGGCTTTCTGAAACCAGTAAAATCTTTCACAGATGGAAGGGGGGAGAGGGTTCCATCCAGACAAGTGGAAAGATAAATTAATGTGTGTTCTCCATCAGACCTCAGTTGCATTCTTTATCCACGTTTTTTTGAGTGCTCCATTTTTGCTGTCCAAGATAAATATCACTGTCCTATTTTTTTTTTAATGGATTTGGATTATAAAGAGTTGAGAGGTAGGGAATTTCCTGCCTCTAAACTGCTCTGAATCTTTCTTTGTTGATACATGAACGTTGCTCACTGGAAGACAGTGGAGGGGAAGGCACGTCTTCTATAATTTACTTTGTTGATACCATCAGCTTTTGAAACAGGTTGCCAAAGTCTCAAATGCATGTGGACAGCTGTTTAGTGCTGCAGAGATAAATATGACAAATTTCCTGATAGTTCTGAGATTCTTCTGCAGTCTTTAATTAGATTTTGGATAACTGGCAGTGAAGGTGAAGCTACCTGGGGAAGGCTGTGTTCCCCTCGCATCCTAATTTTCTATTTTCTTATCAATGAATTGCCCTTTGCTTGAAAACCTGGTACAAAGCTTCTTGTAAAAGAAATTCCTTCACCAAAATAGCAGCTGTGGGTTTGATGTCCTGTGTTGCACAGGGTGTTGGGTTGTGTTGTGGTTATAAAACCTTCTTATGGCATTAAAATCCAGCAGTAGTTTTGCACCTTGAGTGTCTGTACACCCAAAAACCTCACAGTTTTTATCTGCTTATTGTTTGTTTGTTTTTTTTTTACCAGGACAACCAGCAGCAGTGGTGGGCTCACCATCACAAGTTTGCTGAAGGAAAAGGAAGGCTCTGAAGTGGCAAAATTTACTTTAGAAGAACTCTGCCTCATTTGCAGCATCCTGAGTACTGCAGAGTATTGCCTGGCCACCACCCAGCAGGTGAGTTATCCTCTGAGGGGGCAGCAGCCCCTCTTCTGTGCTGTAAGTAAAAGTACTAAAAAATCCATTGATTATTGAGCTCTATGTTATTCAGTCTGTATTTCAAAGAAAGAAAAGTATTGATTTTGTTATTTCTACCTGAGAAGAGTAATTTGCTTGTAATCCTGCTTTGCAGCATCAGTTTTGGGCTCAATCCTTTTCTGCTTGTTACGTAATTTGGTTTGGACTGGGGACCAAATTTTTTTTTTAAAGAAAAGATTCTTGGTTCGTTATCTCCCCTTCATAAAAAAAAAGCACAACAATAATTCAGAATACTTTTGGGAAAATACTTGCATGAAATACTGGGGCAGTGTGGAGTGGAGAGAGGAGGAATTTATGCTGATGTGATTTGCAGCCGCGCCGCTCGTTACATTCAGGTGCTTCCAAAATGCCATGGGTCAGGAATGAGCTGTGATGTTTGGCTGTATCCAGGCCTCTCCACCACTAGGTCTGGCAATCCTCCTCCTCTTCTGCAGTTTGGGCACAGGCAGAGTGTTGAGAAACATCTTTATTAGCAGGACAGATGCCACAGTGTTAAGCTAGTACGGTAGCATGTCATACTAGAGTTACATATTTGACCTTGGAGCTTTAATTCTTTGAGGACGTGGAGCCACCATGGCAGATCAACAGGTCTGGGATGCCAAGATGGAAAGATTTCCAGTGTCACTGGCTGAGTTTTGGATATAGTTTGGTCACAGATTAAGTTTTAAGAAGCTGACCTTTCCAGGGCATAAGTTTTCAAGAATGATTATTTCGGGTTAGAAACCTGATCTCCCTGTTGCTTGTTTTGTTTCCCAACAGTTGGAAGAGAAGCTCAAAGAAAAAGTGGATGCAAGCCTAATGGAGAGAATCAACCTGACAGGAGAGATGGACACTTTCAGCATGTATGTCCAGCACATTCCTCCTCCCAGAATGTGTCAAACATCCCCTTTTGTCAGGCAGATGGTGCTGGGGTAATAACAATCCTGAGGTCCCCGTGTCACAGGATCCACCCGGATCCACAGCCTGGGCACAGGCATCTCCCTGCTGAGGGAATGGGATCCTCTGGCTGCTCCAAGAGCAGCACTAGCACAGGCTTTAGCTGCTCCCCATGGTCCAAGCCAAAGGAACAAGAGCACTGGAAAAGGGAAAGGAAATAGTGAGTTTCCATTTGAAACATCATTTGCATCTTGGCAGCTCTGCGAGGTGGCTGTTACATTTCAAGAAAGGAAGCTATTTCAGTACATTCCTTCCTGCTTTAACTTCCCCCTGTTAATCAGCAGCCTTGTCAGTATGATCAAACCCCATTTCAGATGACATAAAAGACCGATCCAATCTTATATTTGGGGATTATAATTGAGAGAAGATTATCATTCATTAAAATAACTTTTCATGTAACGGTGCTAAAAATATTCTGCTCTAACATCCTTTCCTCTCCACCCCGACAGACAGATTGAATTTATTCTTTGAGACAAGAAAATTGAGGCAAAAGTTGTTTTGCCTCGTATCAGACAAAGGAATATCTTGGCAAGACTGGGAAAATAATCCCTGTCACCAGCTCCCCTTCTCCCTAAAGCTAAGATTCAGCCCAGATAGCAGTAAGATTTTTTTTTCAGAAGACTTCCTTCCTGTGATTCCTCCTCTCCTGCTGCAGTGGACAGGATCCCACTGAATCTCCATCCAGCTCTTTCACGTGGTCTCAGGCTCCATTCCAGGCTGCTCCTTTCCCTTCAGCCTCCTCAGACCTTTTTATGAGTGAATCCCTGCCTGAAATTCAGGGTTGCTGTGTCCACTCAGCCAAAGCAAGCTAGGTAGCAGGGAAGGAGAAATAAAATGTGCCATAAGATGGGGTTTTCTTAACATAGACAAGTGGAGGGTGAGTTTTGCCAGCAGGAACCAGCAACCTTGAGTGGCTGCTGGATTTCCACAGTGGCTGCCTCACGAGGTGGTTGGTCTCAGACAGCCAATGTGAAGTGTTTTGGAAGTTATTTAATGTATATCTCACGTTTGCTGCTTTGGACAGGTTTAAAGTCCAGCTGACAGGGCTGATATATCTTGTAACAAAGGCTTTTAATTGACTTTCATTCTGTTCCAGCTGAGGGCTTTGTCCAGCCTTCTGTCAATGTAAGTCAGAGCTATAAACCTCGCTGGCATTAGCTCATTCAACATCAAACACGTTGTTTCTTCTGGGATTTGATGTCTTGTTAGGCACAGTCATAAAATGAGTGATAAAACACTGTTTATACACCCTGGAAAGTGTTTCTTCTTTCAGAGAAAGGCGAGTGCAGAACCACCCCAAACATGTAGAAAAAGGAGGGTTTTATCCTTGGGGTAGCAAAGCAGTTTCCTTAGGAAAGTGAGAAATTAGGGGACCTTCTTCTTGATGTTCAACAAAAGAAAAATCATTGTATTGTAAACCCAGGAATCCATAGTTTCCCTGTTGATCTGTTCTGTGAGATTATGGGCAGCACTCAGAGAGCCCCTCAGGTGCTGGGCTCACTGTAGTTGCTCTGCTGCTCCTTTATGGCCTCAGCTTCCTGATCCATCCCTGCTGTGCATGTCAGGGGTTGTGTGAGGAGCACCCGCTGCTCCTGGGGTGAGGATTTTAAGTGTCTTCCTGCAGAACCAGGCTCCAAACTCTCAGCACATGGCGATCCTTTGTGTTCCCAGCACATTTCCTGCTGCACCACCAGCTCTCCACAGCAGGTGTTTATTTTGAAACGCAGACAAATGGGCTTCCCTCCCTGTTTCCAAACTTGTGGCTTTCAGGTGAGAGCCTGCCCTTGGTGACCCAGCTTCTGACAGACTCCTGAGCGTGGACACACAAGTGGTGGAGTCGCTTCCCATCCACTCAGAGCTGTGTGTTTCTCTTTGCTGCTGAAGCTCTTCCCTCCCAGTCAGTGGCAGCAGGTGCCCTGCAGGAGTCAGCTGTGCCCACGGGGTGCTTATTTCAGTCTGGCTCCCTTGGCCTGGTGGAATCCCCCAGGGAGTGGATTCTGTAGTGCCCAGCAGAAGCAGAGGCACCAGCAGAAACAGTCACGGGCTTTTTTTAACCCAATGCAAGTTTTGGGTCGTGTAACTTGAAGCCTGTAGTCACTTCATCTCCCATACTAATTTTTTTAAACTAATTTTGGATGAGTTTGCCTTTACAAACAAATGAATTGCTTTGAAGGAAGTCTTCTACTTTGCATCCTGTTCCAGACTTTGTGTGCTGGAGCTGTAGGAAAGGGAACAGGGCAACTTCTCAGGGTTGTGGTGAAGAGCAAAACCCAGGTCAGAATTAAGTGTGGGTGACACCGTATCTCAGTGAGAAGGTGGACACTTAAAAGTATTTTGAACAGTGAACCCCAGAGTAGTATCCAAAACTTCACAAAGACAATGAGGGGGAGGAAGGATGGTTTGAGGAAGCTTTGCTGAGATTTCTCATGGTCCTGTGATTCTCATCTGTGCTGCCACCATGAGAAAGAGCAAAAGTAAAATCCACTTCTTACAAACATAATCCTGAGGTTGTAAACACGCATCTGTGGCAGATTTAAAGTTGACACTGTTTTTAAAAACTGCTTAGGGAAATAGAATCAGTTATTGCTTCTAGCAGGAGCTGTCTGCAGTGGGAGTGCTGTGCCCCTGAGGGGGGTCCGAGCTGCTGCAGGCAGTTTCTTGGCTGTTGTTTTAGGATCAGCTGCACCTTTATGCACATCGTGGTATGGTGGCCTTAAGTATGTCTCTAAGCAATATCATGCTGTTAAAAAAAAAAAAAATACAGGGAGAGGGAGGGAAATGTGTTTGACTAATGTGTCCTTTAGTCTGGTGTACATCTCAGGAACTCAAACAATGGATGGCAGCAGTCCTAGACATAGTGTAAATAAGACATCTGCCTTCATCTTCACACATGGGAGACACAGAACTCATGCAGATGTCATTTTTAAAATCCTCTGCGCAAGTTCCTGTGAGCAGTAGAATATTGGCTGTGAATAAATGGAGAGTTGATAAAATGTTGGTGTTACACAGGCTGGATTAAATTCGAAGCTGAATCCCAGGCTGGGCTTGATACTTGGGGATTTCTCCTCTTTGTCTCCCACCTTAATTTGTGTTAAAACAGAGAAAGGTCAACTGTGAAAACATCCTCTCTCCCCTGGAGCCCATTGTGCAGCTCCCTGCAGAATTTCCCAGCTCCTCCTCAACACAAGTGGTAGCCCTGTGCATCCACATCAGAGTGCTACTGTCAGCCAGGGGAGGATTTTCCTCCTCTCACAGTCAAACGTTTTGGTTCTGGCACTCTGTTACTCACTGTGATTCTAGAACTCAGGCTTGATTTTTTTTTTTCCCCTCCCCTCTTTTGCAGTGTGATCTCCAACAGCATCCAGCTGTTAGTGCAGGACCTGGATGCAGCCTGTGACCCTGCCCTGACTGCTATGAGCAAGGTAGGGGTGGATTTTCAGGAAGAGGTCACCTTAAGATCCACGTGGAGTTCTTGTGTGCTTTGATTGCTTGATTTCACATACTGATATATTCTTTTACTCTGACTTTTTTCCTTACCTTTTAGAGCAGCAATTGCTGTATTTATAAACACATCGCTCACTCCAAACCCTCTTATTATTCAGATTAGAGCTTTCAGGCTTTTTGCACCACATTAAAACCTACAGACAATGAAATACATTCAGTGAGTACTCAAGGCTTTCTCTTTCCACTCCCAGTGCCAGTGAGAGCATTTAAAATTGGAAAAACTTTGGTCGGCGTGAAATTTCAAATACACCTTCAGTTCTCTCTCCCCCCTTTGTCTTCTTTGGCAGGGAGTTTCACCAGCCTGCTTGTTTGGGGCTCTTAAATGGAGGTACTCAAAGGGAGGTGATGTGGAATTGAGATTGAGCCTTATTGCTTCTGTGATCCTCTCAAGGACATATGGAGCCATTCCTGGAGAGGCCCCTATGACTGGAGCTTAAGGATTTTGTTGCAGTTACACTGCTGGCTTTTATATGTTTGAAATGCAGAGCTGTGTTTCCTTGCCAAAGTATTGTGAAAACCCAGACTTGCTTTAGACAGAGGTGAAGACAACAAAAGTGGATTGAACTATTTTTTTTTTTTTTTTAATTAGAAATATTAAACATAGAGCTCCATTTCTGTAGGATCAACACACTGTCTCACTGCCATGAATTTTAATAGCTTTCTGCTTTATGATGTATTCCAGCTGTAACCAACCCCGCCACCCCCAGCTAATATTTGAAGTGGAATGCAGCTGGTAATAGAGCTTGCACAGGTTCCAAATGGAAAGAGGATTTTTTTGCCCAGTCAAATAACACCACTAGGAAGGGCTCAGCACCTCAGGTGTTGCCTGTGTGCTGGGGCAGCCCCTCACATCTCCTGAACCTGCAGAGTGCAGTAATATTTGAATCACTTAGTTCTGGCTGTTTATACCCAAGTAAACCACAACCTTGAGAAAGCAGCAGCTGGTAGGCCATTTATTTTTGTCTTTGGAACACTGGTAAAATGCAACACATGTGATGGGACTGATGATATATAAACAAGTTTAAGTGTTATGAAATTAGCTAAATAAATACTTGTCACTTGTGCACACACTCCACTATTTGCATCAGACAGAGTCGCTTTTATGTGATTTTTATTAGACCTGGATTTGGTGCAAGAGGTTTTTTTTCCTTCACCCTCCTCCTTCCTTTCCTTCAGGGCTGGATTATTACTCTGACACTTGAATAAGAAATGTATGTAATTATTTAAACACAGAGTTAGTATTTGGAAATGTAAAATTTCAGCCTATAGTAAAGAAATAAAGATTGTGTGGCTGATCCATTCCAATTTTGCTCTCTCGAGATCCATACTCCATTAGGGCTCTTCCTTTGTTTAGCTTCTTTTCATTTCTCTGGTGTCCTCCAGGATTGAACATTCCCAGTCCTTTGTTGGAGTCTGGCTTTGGGGTTTTTTTTTTCTTTGCAAAAATGTTCAGGAACTACAGAGGTAAATTATGAAATGCTTAAACCTCTCAATCCACTTTGGCTGCAGGCCACGTTGAGAGATTTAACACAGAAAACAGCATCAGGAATATTGCTTTCAGCTGGGAATGCTGCTCGGTTTCCATGATTCTTTACTTGGTGTGTTCTGAAAGAAATGGTAAATGCTGAGAAGGCCCCATATTACAGAATTTGTGGGTGATAATCCTTACTCAGACTTTACAGCAGGTGTAGGATGATTAAACATGACTGTAGGATGGGGAGCTGGGGTATGGGTGGGAGGAGAATTTGCCCTAAACCCCCTGTTGTGATATTCTGGATAACTAAGAACTGTTAATGTGTTTGTACTGATCTGTAGCAGGCACTCACATTGCCTGGTGTGCTTCCTTTTTAATCTCTGGGATGAAGCAACTGCTAATCTGCACGGGATATTTTCGCCCCAATTAAGTTTATGGATTGCACTGGGTAAGGCTTGATTTACATGCTGAATTAAGCATCGATTTATATGTAAAACTGTGCCTGAAAGTGGGGCTGGGGGACATTTTAGTGCCTCGCATCGATCTCTTGCTGGCTTTTCACATTTTCCTAAAACCTTTTGGCACAGCTGCAGTTCCCGGTGTCCTCACAGCCGAGCGGACAAAGCGGGGCTTTAATCATTTCTCTGCTCCACACACGGAAAGCCCAGAGAGCAGAGCAATCAGAGCTGCCAGCTGCTAATTAAAAGCCCTCAGGAGAGCGTTTGAGCCCTGGAACACTGTGCAGAGTGTGACAGCACAGAGCCCAGCTCGTGTCCCCAAACGCGGGGCCAGCGGCGCTCTCAGCTCCCCCCGCTCCCCTCCCAGCCCTTCCTGCAGGAGCAGCTCCAGGTCAAGGCAGCAGGTGCCCAGTCTGGAGCCTGCAGGGAGAAGCTGGCAGTGGGATGCTGCTGGGAACAGGGAGAACTGAAGATTAATTCATCCTCTGCTCAGTCACAAAGCAGCCCCACAGGGGAGGGACGTGGTGGCTCTTTGGGGACACAGGACCATGCCACTCTTGAGTCCCTGCCGTTCCCAGGAGGCAGCACAGCTCTTGTGAAGTGCCAAACCCACCCCAGTGTCGCTCAGGGTTTCTCTTTCCTCCTGCCTGTTTTAGCCTAAACCCTGTGTTTTGTTGTGAGAACCAGGAGGTAGCACCAGCTCTTCCACCCCCGTGTCCTCCCGGCCTGCAGGTGCCTCTGGGCTTCTCCCTTTCAGTGAAATCTCACTGCTCCTGTTCCTTGGACTCATTTCCAGCTTGTGTATGTAAACTATGTGGATATCCCAAGAAAAACAAAGGACAAGGGAAAAAGAGGAATGAATTTAAAACGACAGGAACAAAGCTTTACCAGCAGAGTTGGGCTCATATTTCTTTTGATGACTTTTCAGTATGCGTGCTATTCCTTTCTCTGCAGCTACTGGGTGGGTTTTTTTTGGGTGAAACACACCCACATGCACACATACACACACACAAAAGGGCTATTTTTACTGTTCATGCTTTAAAGGTTTGGTTGTAAAGTATTGCTTTTGGAGTGATGACCAACAAAATGAAAAAGCTACTGTTTCATTGTTGGTGCAGTAATTCAGCTCAGCAGTCCCTTCCCACTTTCTGGCCGTTCCCACTCTGTGGGGATGGTGTGTTGGATGAGGATTGCTCTGTCAGGAAGGGAGTGTGGGAATCCATCAGGGAGAATGGCACAGAATATTCTCTTTGGATGTGATCAATACCATGAGGAGTAGGAAAGCAGGGGACCAGTGACAGGACTTGAGGGA
>WAAG01054404.1:0-17424 GCA_013390105.1 Tichodroma muraria | reverse complement strand
TGTGGGGGCCCCTGAAGCAAAGGGCCCTTTTGGGAGCAAATGGAGCTATGGATGTCCTCTCTCTCTAGGTATCAAGGAGATCCCTCTGCCCCCAATGAATGGTTATTTTTATTTGAAGGGTCACAGCTTCTACACAGAAATCATTTTGTTAAACAGACAGTGAATAGCAAGTTTTTGTGCATGTGTGTGAGAGAGAGGTGAGATTTACAATACAAACGTATACTGCTTTGCTTTAAACTAATGCTTCTGCCCCTTCTGATGATGTTCTTTATTGCTGGCCCACAAAAACACAGCTTTGTTAGGCTGTTGAGAATGGTGGGTACATGTCGTGTGGATCATCAAGATTCTAGCTCCAAGGGAGAGGCTTTTAATGCTGTTTGACACGTTGCAGCATAACTCAGAGCGTTTTCTTTTCCAAGAGGGAGATGTCAGGGTATTGATTTCAGCATCACATAGGTGTGGGTCTTTGCAGTTCCCACCTTTTATCTCAAATCTGCAATGCCTGTGTCCCAAAGGTGAACCAACTTATCTCTGAGATTTGATGAAATGCCATTTTCAAACAGAGTGTGTGTACTGTGGCACCATGGTGGCCTTTCAAAATCAGTAGGTGACGTATTCATAATTTTTCATTTGCAAAGTGGATGTTTCAGAGGTGAGGCTGGCTCTGTCCAGCTGTGTTGTACGTCTCATGCAGTCCCAGGAGGGAGGGACAGAAATGAGCCCACGATGACTTCCTGAAAGCCTTTTTGTTGGGACAGGCATAGGAAGACTCTGCTGCTGTGTGTGAGCACACTGGCTTCAGCAGTTGGAACAGTAAGAGGAGAGAATCTAGGCTCTGGGAGCTTACAGCTCAGTGGAAGTAAGTAAGGAACTTTCCAGCTTCCAGTGCCTGGAAGCCTGTCAAATGTTTTAAACTGGTGCTGCAGTCAAAATATTCACCTGCCATAAACTCCATTGGCAAACTCAGGCACAAGCACAATTGTGGCAATGATTTGACCCGGTAATCTTCATCTGTTTCACATCTGTTTAAAATTAGGCTTTCTATTATTTTGATAATGCATACTGACAAGAATTTTGTGGGTGTGATATTTTAATGTTTGCTGCTTCCTGTTGCTTAAACAGCAAAATCACTCTGAATCCACTGCAATGGTGTATAGAGATGAAAAGAATGATCTAGACTTTAACCACTTTATTGACATTTTTATTCACTTACCCTGTGGATCTTGTTATTCCAAGTTAGTTTATAGATGCATGGGATGCCTCGTTTGAATACAGACCCTTTTGGAGTGTTTTGCCCCATTACTAGCTTAAGTAACTCTTCTCATTTTTATGATACTTCATTGATAGTATAATGCAGTCAGAAAACTCTTTAAAAAATACTTTCCATGGAAATGATTACAGCTGCAAGTGGATACAACATCCTTCAGTTTATTTTTGTTTGGTTTTAGTTTTTAACTTCACCATTATCCTTTTCTCCCTGCTTTCCCTGAACATGTGTGCGTGCATGTCCTCTTCCTCATCTTCATTTCTGTTGGATGTAATTGTTTCCGGGTAAATCCTGTCTCTTGTGGGCTTTTTTTGATATACAGACTCTTTGTTTTAAGACAGCTGTAGTGTCAGGCCCACCCACACTGTGCTGTCCCCATTGCTTTGAAGCCAATATTTCAAACATAAAATAGCCGTCAAGTCTTTGCTTTGGTTCCGCTTGCTGGGGATGGCATGAAAACAAAAGTTTTTGTGTTTTGGGCTTTCATTGAAGTGAGCCAAATGAGAAAAAGTTTCAAGGATTTCAACCAAGGACTTTTCATGAAAGCTGCTTTTGACTAAAACTAAAAGTTTATCAAAAGGGAAGAAAGTGCAAGCCAAATGTGTGCATACCATATCTCTGTAGCTTTTTGGTGATTTTTTTTCTGTGCTTGTCTTGTAGGTGAAAAAAATAACTTCATTTCTTCTGTCACTTAATCTCTCCTGATTTAGGCAGAACTGTGTCTGTGGATTCTGCAGGTTTAGTCCATGGGGAGTGGAAGCAGTTTGTCTCCGGACAGAACAAACTGGTGTGACATCGGTTTGTGCTGCTTGACCAGCACTGTCCTACCCCATCAGGGTGGTGTGGAAATGCTGCCACGTTAAGTCATTCACATGCCAAAGCACTTACACAGATCTGTTCACAGTCTTTTGCTCTGTCCTTCAGAAAGCAGTCTGACAGAAAACGAAAAACTGACTAAGGGACACACAAACATGTTTATCTAGTGGCAAAAGTCTTTGGTGGGTAGGTAGTGCAGTAATGTTTAAAGGCTGTAGCCTGACAAGTAATTTCCATCCACCTGAAGATTTCTTTTAGTTTGGATTTTCATAGAACAATACCTCAAAAAGAGAAGGAAAAGGACACGTGCCTGGCAGTGCTAAGGAAGTAACTGCCAGGGAAAATTGAAGGCAGATACTAGGCATTTAGGATTCCCAACTGATTTAACCTGCCTCCAACAGCACGTGTAGCATGGCTAGAGTGCTCCAACCTCAGGAATGTTGATTTCTTTGGTCAAATTCTGATGTAATGATAGAAAAATGAAGCCTGACTCTATTTGCATGATAAAGTCTCATTTGTTTTGATAGTCTTTACAGAGAGCATGTTTGCCACATTCAGGCTCATCTATGAATCCAGGGCTTATGGAATAATTGAATCGTAAGTTCAGATCCTAGGTTGCTTCTCACAGGAACTTTGATTATTTTTATTTTTTTTTTTCCCATTAAAGTTTTCTAGTGTCAGGGATTTTGAAGTGAGATGGTTTTCTGACTGCTTATAGTTAGTGATCTTCTTTATCCAAGGTACTTTACTTGCAATCTATAAACTATTATCTGTCTGTTGTCACAGTTCATGATGCAGGGAAGGCCAGCACGCCAAAGGAAAAGCACTTGCGGCGGGTATTGCTTTATGTCTTTCAGGGTGTATAATTTTTTCAGTGAAATGTCTCTTCTGTTATTCGAATATCAAATACTCAAGTATTTGATAAATTACCAGCCATATTATTGGTAGAGGAAAACAACAGTGTATTTTGATCAGAAATGTGACTAAAACAAGGTACCAAAAAATGCAAATGGCACAATATACTTTGATTATATGTATGTGTTTGTATGTGTGCATATGTTTCTTGCAAATTCATCTTATATGACTGCTTAGTATTGACTGTGGATGTGATATGACACAGAGGACAAATCTGGGTAGTTTCTGGCTATCCATAGCATTTGACGTCTTGAGGACTTCTGTAAGGTGTGTTAATGTCCTTGAAAGAAATGGAATTATTTAAAAATCTGACAACCTTTGTTGGTGTAAGCACCATAACTAATCCAGCTAGATAATCCCACAGCAGCTAGATCTGTATAAAAACACTGCTGGGGTGTGCAAGTGACCTTGTATGAATGTCATCTGTAATTCCACTTCTTGTCCTTCATTAACTTCAAGGTTCGATCTGCTGTGCTCTCATTGGAGCAGGGCTTGTTTCTGGTTTTGCTTTGTTGCACATCTTGTCACATGCAATCTTTGCTGAGGACTGATAAGGCACCCCAGAAACCTCAGAATGATTAGTAGCTAACAAATTCAATAGCAGACGTTTTTATGGATAGCCCCTCAGAAGCTAGTCCCTTTCGCTCTGAATTTCTGCCTGGATCAGTAGCAAGTCAGATGTGATTCTCACCGGAAGAAACGCGTGTTTTGTAAATTAAGATATTACAAATGAAATTCAGTGTTTCAGTAATGATCTGCTTTTTCACTTGTTTCTAATGTGGTCATTTCTGCAAGCCGTGCCAGGAGAAAGGACAAAGGAGTGCCGCAGGGTTCACTTCTAGGCTCCTCTGCTTCCTGTGCTCCACTGGCGTGGGCTGTCAGGCTGCGTCTGCAGGGCAGCGTGTGGATGCCGGCAGCCGGCGGAGGGTGTTGGAGCAAGTTTGGGGTGCGTCGCCGCTCCCTCGAGGCCGCTCAGGGCGGGTGTTGCAGCCGGTGTGCAGGCTGGGGGCAGAGCCGCCGGCCTGCGAGCTCCTCTTTGACCCTCACGGCCCCCGTGGCACTTGGCTTCCCCCCTCCCTTGGGAGCACGGGGTGAGCGGGTCCCTGCAGCCCCCCACGGGCAGCGGGGCACAGGAGGGGCAAAGGCAGGGAGAGGGCAGGCGTCTCACACAGGATTGCGTCCTCTCTGAAATACCCGCCTGCCTGGAGGGTGCTGGAGCGCCTGCCCGTGGCGAACGTCCCTGCTTTGCAGACAGAGCCAGGAAAGCAAGCAGCTTTCGCGGGTCTCCATCCATCCGCACTGCTGGGGCATTGTTCTGACCAAGGTTAAAACTGCCTTATCCTTGCGTGTAAGATGGGGAGAGACCTACCGACTCTCATCTCGGTTGTTTCTCCTATAAACATTTCCTGGACGCTGTTATGCCAGGGGAAAAAGGCAGTTTCTCTGTGTGATTTGTTTAATTTGATTAGTTGTTATCTCTGTTAATAAGCTATGAAATACTGCAAGACCAGTGCTTTCTGACCCTCCAAGACATGTATGACGAAGTGAAAGGAAAAATAGCTGTCCTGTACTGACTCGTGGTCTCTGAAAGAATAGAGGAGAAGATGTAAATAACACAGTTATGCTTTCATAAAGACAGCAGTCAGAGTAAGCCAAAGTTCCCTCCCATATTTTTCTTTAACTGTGTTATAGGAAATGGTTTTGAATTGTTTTATTTCCTAATAGTCACATCCTTATTAGCCTTGTGGTTTTCCTTCCCTTACCCCTCCTGTGGAGTGTGTTGTACGTGGGAATTTCTAGCCTGTAAAACTTAAAAACTCCTGATAGAAAAAGAGTTTATAATTTACAGAATCGTTAATCTGTGTTCTTGCCCACTCATCTACGTGCACATGGTGGAGTATCCCATGTTTTACTGTTGATGTGGACAACACTAGGATTATGCAGACTTTTTAACTGGCTATTTATGATTTTATTGGTCTTCGTAAATTAAATGTCACTTTTATTTTAGGAAGGACATGTCAAAATGCCAGAATGAAGGGATTGAGGGGGAAACTCCATTGTTCCCTTCAAATGCAAATTCTTTTCTTCCTATTTTTCCTCCGCACTTCATGGGGTGATTGGCATAGCACAGCTTGCCTAAAGTATGAGCTCCCTGTTGCAGGGAGCCCTGTGACATTAACTTTGTACTTAAATGTGCAAATTCCTTCTTTTTTTTTTTTTTTTCTGTTTTCAGAAAACAATGACATCATAGCTGATTTTTCTCACTTGAACCCTAGTTTAAGTTTTGGAAAACGACCCCTACTGCCTTTTTTTTATTTTTTTTTTCTTTCTCCTCAACTGTATACATTTTCAGTTAAAAGCTATCATCTGTGTGCATTCAGAGGTTATTTGTATTTCTTTTGTTTCCCCATTTTTATTGGTTTGATTCCTAAATGTTATCAGTGAGTTAGAGCTGAGCTCTTTTAATTCAAATGGCATAATGCCCAATCCGCTGAGATTAGCTGGCAAGTGATTCTGGGCATGGTGCCACCTGGCATTTCTCAGAAAGGGACTGCTAATGAAACACCGGAAAAAAATAAGATTGTTCCAGACATGCGAAACCCTGAAGTTGCAGGGAGTGAGGAGTGACAGAGCTTTCACAAACACACCCAATATTCTGTGGCACGACTCGGAAACTACTCAGGAAATACCATCCTAATACCTCTGCAGAAAATTGATACTGAAGTGAACAAGTCTGAGTACAAATGAATTTTTCTTTTCTGAAGTTTGGGACTGATTTTTGGCACTTGCACTCAGGATCGGACTCTCTGGGTTGTCTGCAGTGCAGCTTGGGCTCTGAGAGCTCTCGGCTTTTTAGGACCTGCAGTTTTGTTCTCCTCTGATTTACCTCATCGTGGTGCAGCCCCGCAGTTTCCCGCAGCACGAATCTTAGGGCTGAAGATCATATCCTTCCTGGGTCCTCAGTTACAATAAATATAGGCAAACTTCTTTGGGATCCTGTCTTGGATCTAAAGAAAGTTTGTTGGCTGCAAGAGACTTTGAGTGCAGTGTTTCCAATTTAGTGACTGACATTTTCTGATTATAACTTTTGTTTCATCAGTAAACCTCCAAAAAAGCTCAATGCCTGGATAAATAGGTCCCAAGACACTTAGGGCTTTATAGGTCTAGCCTAACATCTTAAAACTATCAGGCTGCCCAAGCAGATTATGCATCTTGGATTTAATATGCTCATGAACCAAAGTGCCACTTAACAAACAAGTTGCCAAATTCTACATCAGCTAAGTTTTCTGTACACACTTGAGAGGTTTGTCTTAAACACAACATATGACAGTAGGGTGTAGGGCACTTACTTGCATAAAAAGCCTTGCCAAGAGCAATAAAAAAGAAGTATACAGTAAGAAAGTGTTCCTCAGTCAAAAGAATAAGGATATTGTTGTTTTTTTTTTCCTTAAAGTCTTTTGACCCTTCAGTTTCATTGCCTACTTTCTGTATGAAAGATTAGTAGTGATTGCAGACCAGGAACATCACTGAGGCAACCTTGAGCAACTGGTTATTTCTTCATGGCTTTCCTTCTGTAGCTGACAGTAATAATGCATTCTGCATTTCTTCTAAGAAGCCACATTTTCCTGTTTTCTGAATGCAATAGAATATAATCAGATGAGCAAACCCGATTGTTTTCTTGCTGGAGCTGTCTTCTGTACTCATCCCTTGTCATCATCCTTATTTTCCAGTGTCTCTGTATAGGCTTTAGAAATAATAATAGAGTGTGAAGTGAGGAAGACAAAGGGGTCAGATCCATACTAGCCCTTGGAACATAGTGATTCTCAAAGGCAATGGCACGACACCATTGACTTAAGGGAAGCAGAAATTTTTCATTTTCGGTTTACTGCCCCAGCTTTTACCTTGGCCTCACACTCCCAGGACACATCTGATTCCAGAAGTGAGAAAGGACGGGGACTTACTTACTCTGAGGTCTGCGCCTGTGCTGTGGAGTGAAAGTGTGATGATGTAGTTCATGTTTTTTTATACAGTTTTCTGAAGGGGGAAAAAAAGGTAACATATGAGACAGCCAAACCATGCAGTAAACAGTTGAAGGTTTGTCAGGAACAGTGAGCAGATCTGGAACTCCTGCAGCACATATGACACTTTCTGAATCTAGGAAGCCTAGATAGAAGACAGGATTTGGTCCCTTTAATGTTCTTGCAGGTCTTACCTGTTAACTTGCTTCTAGTTTCATCGTTACAGACTTACGTCAGTGTGATTAATGAGCAATGGAAAGTATGCAAAAAAACCCGAACAAACAAAAAAGAAGACAAGAGGAATGCTGAAAGATCTTCCTTCTGTAAGAGATGATAAGTAAATAGGCGATAAATACAGTGCTTGTGCTCAGTAATCACAGAAGGAACAGTTTTTACTTTCCAGTTTCAGGATCTGATTCAAAACTCCATTGACTTGGTGTGCTTATACTAAGTGAATTTGTGAATTCAAGGATTTTATGCTACTGTGTTTTTCCCATAACTGGGAATTAAAAAAATTCACATTAAGTTGCTGAATATGTGTGATGTGTTCTGTAGTGTGTGTATTTTGCATGGGGGAGAAACTTTACACAGCAGCTGGCTGCGTTTATGATACAGATGACAATTCAAACCATGTAGCAATTAAGCTTTTCTTATCACATGGAGCTAAAAAGAAACTATTGTATTTATATGTATAGAATATGTATATCATATATATAAAACCATGTAATTTGTATAACTAATGTGTGTGTATATATTATGTGTTAATATATATTGTATACATGTGTATATAGATATTCTTCTGATTAATTAGATAAGTAGAGAGAGTGGTAGAGCTCTTTACAGCCAGTGACTGAGTTAATAACAAACAAAGAAAGATTTAGTATAGCTGAATGCTTTCGTGTGGCTTTGGTCAAATTACTTAGAGGTGGAAATAATCAGTGGTTGAATTAAGCGAGAGGCCTGATACACACTGGAAAACCTCCATCGTCTGTCAGATGTTTTACAACTGTGATGAATGAGTTTGGATAAATAACGCAAACGCGTGTTAAACAAGTTCAGGCTGGGTTCCGCATGGTATGGTAAACAGAAATTATGCTTGAGGAATGTTTGAAAATGTAAATGTCTGGTAGGGTGGTATGGTTGGAGCACTGTGAGGATAGCCTTTCCCTTTATGCTGGAAACTTGCAAACTGGCCTGGAAGCTATCCTGATCCAGGAGAGGATGGGGCCATATGGAAAGGAACCCCATAGCCTGAGTGACTTTTCATTTAAACTATTTGTTGTAAAAACTGTTGATGTGGAGATGTTGAGGGGGAAAGTTAGTCCAAGTGAGGCTAGGAATGTCCCAAGGTCTCTCTTACCTCTGTCTCTGCAGACAGAGGGAGGTGAAGAGCTGGTGCGCCAATGGGCAGCACACCATTGCCTGGAGAGGCATCAGCCAGCTTTTGTTTCAGAGGGGAAAATGTGTTGCCAGAGCAGTGGGTGGATTGGTATACTAGCTTCTCTCTGGTGCAAATGCACTTAACTGAACTCACTGATTTCCAAACAGACCTCAGAGAAGCACCTGGCACAGAGGTGTATAGTTGTTGTGTTTGTTAATGGGGGTGAAATGATTGTTCTGATATTGGTTTTGTATTCCCTCTCAAAGATCCAACCGTACTGTTCTGGACCATACAAGCATCTTACATCTTTTTTCTGGGAAATTTAGGATATTTTTCAGCTATGAAAATGGGGAGAATTTCCAAAAGGGAAATTTGTACCTGATGAACGTGGTCTTTTATCAGTAATTTCCTGATTTTAATACATGTAGTTTTGGACACCTCTCTTCACCCTAATCATGGTACTTGTAAAGTGGAGGCGTACCCTACTTTTACATAATTTTTATATGGATGTGAAACACCAAAGTACTTCTGATGTTAAGTCTTTGCAGTCTGATGTCCAGGTCCTTAAGAGAGTGCAAAGGTGTCTCCATTTCTGAAAAAGGCTTTGTACTCCCAACAGTCTGAGTGGTAATAAAAGTTAGTTACTGAAGGACAGAGAGATTGCTCTGGAGTACAGGACAGCAGCAGTTCCCCCTTGGCAGGGCTGCTGTGTGTGGCATGTGAAGCTCGAGGCTGTTGGTTGCCCCAGGGTGTCACCTTCCTTCCTCCTGTGTTAAGCTGGTTGCAGTGCCTGTGCCACGTTCCCGGGATGCCTGTTCTTGTCACTCCTGCTGTAAGACATGGGACAGCAGATGGAGAGAGCATCGGTGTGCCAGCCACCTGCACCCCCCACATGCCAGTGTGACCCAGGAGATGGCAAGGCACAGGGTGCAGCGGCAGTAGGAACGCTGGGAAGTGAGTTGTCCATCAGATAACAGGGATCTCCAAGTCTCCCCAGCCTACTTCAGGAGGACTGGCCATGTGCTTGATCTGGCATCTGCATCAGATGAGAGTCATGCATTGGCATGGATTTAGCCTGAGATCTTAGTGGTTCTGTTCCAGTTTATTTGTGGGATTTGCTTTTCAGTTGCCAAAATGGTGCGTTTTTCATATGTCCCAGCAATTTCAGAATGATGGGAAAATTGCTGACCCTGAATTACTTCGACATCTGCTAAAAGTATTTGTGCTTCAGTCTTTCCTTCTGCACATCTGATATTTCTTCATTCTCTCTCTGTTGCAAATCCATCTCTGTAAATTTAATTTCTGTTAATTTAACTATGTCCTTCAAGTATTCTAAAGAAGCATCCTTCCAAAAAACTCTAAAATGCATCAAGACACATGGGAAAAGACAGTTTAAGTTATTAGAACAAAGCTGGTTAATTAGCTTATTGTTTTTGACTGAGATCACGTCTGCTAGGAACCCTGAGACTCTTACTTATGGGATTATTCTTTGTTGTGTGACTGTAACACTGAAGAAAAACCAAATCTTTGTCTGTTGAAATGCTCTTTCTCCTCTATACTCAAATTCACTAAAGCCTTAGTTATACTGCTGTTTCTGGGTTTACGCATTTAAAGATGTGAATTGATTAGAGGATGTACACAAGAACAGGAAAGTGTAGGAAAGATGAGCTACAGGTAAAGTTTTTAATGTAAGGAAGAAGCTGGTATATCAAGATATTGCAAAAGTTTCAGACTGAGGACGTCTGTATATTGAATTTAAATTATAAAAATTTGTTTAAGAAATCAATATTATCATCACTAAATTTAATGAAAATTTGAAATAAATATCCTGAAGATGCTATGGCATGTACATTGGGATTCTTTGCTTATTCCCTTTTTAAATTAATTTTGGGATAAAAAATCCTGAAGATGAAGCCCCTCTGGATTCAGGTGCCACCTCTGGAAGCTTTCTGGAAGGGGTCTTTGTGATTGTGTGATGGTTTTGGGGGTTGCTGAAGCACAATTAAATATTAATCCTTACTATTAAAAATGTGTCGCAATCACAGGCACATCTACTGGTTTTTGTGTGTGAGGATTTTGTGGTGGAGTCTTGGTCTTGGCCACTTCAAATGGTCAAAAAACACCCTAACACACTGAGTTGGAACCAGTTGCCTCCAGCGGCATGGCTGTGAGACTGGGGAGTCTCACATGCACATAGGCAATGCAGGCTCAGGTATTTAAAAATGCACACGCCATTTTAATTGCTATCAGCACTCTTTGAGGAGAAGCAACTTCATCAGGTTTTCAACATGAACTGCTGCTTCTGCTCCTCTTTTGCCTGTTGCCTTGCTATCAGGTGAATGGTTTCATCCTTGCTTTCCAAATTCTTGAACAAATTGATGCTTCAATGCATGCAGTTATTTAGGGGGCTGCATCCTCTGAAGTGAAAGGACTAGTTAAGTTCTGATGCACTTGTTGAGGCTGGACTTAGGATCACTGCAACAACTTGGTTCTGGAGATAGCATCTGACATATTTTGTCATGTATTATGCAACAGAAAAACTTGATAAGAGCTTTAAGCTCTGGAGCTCATTCAGGTTCTTGGCACAAAGCTGCGATGTCTTTGCCCTTAGACCTTTTGCCTTTTGCCAAGCTGTCAGCACAGATAAGGCGTCCATAATTCAAGGAATAGTGAGGGTGTGCCTAATTTTTTTTTTTCTTTTTGTGGTGATGGGTTGCTATAATTTTCTTGTTGTCCTTTGTTTAGTAATACCGATTGAACATGCAGAGCAACATGCTGGTGCTGTGTTTAAAGTAGAATAAAACCAGAAAACTCAAATCATGACTAGCATGTTCTTATTAAATATTTCTAATCCAGGAGGCACTGGCTAATGTGCTTGTTCAAGCACAAGCACACAGGTCAGCAGCTCAAAGACTGAGTTGTAAACTGAAACAAACATTAAAGGTTGGTCTCCATATACTTCTTTAAATTGTGGTTTAGCCTCAGTTTTGCTATGGTGATCTCTAAAGAAGCAGTAAATTCTTCTATATTATTTTCTTTTCTAATAATTTTCCCCAGCCCCATTCTCTTGAATTATGTAACCTATATTTTAGCATGACAACTACTTTCCTGCTGAATTACTCTCTTGGGAACAATTTTGCATTAGCAGGGGGATAAACAAGATGACCTCTCAAGTCTTCTCCATCACCACTTGCTCTAATACGGTGCTGTAATATTTGACCTTGTTATGCAGCCTTTTCCCTTTTGTAACCCTTTGACCTCTACAGAGGAGCATTCATAGCATTTTTTGGACATGCAGAAGTGCCCTCCTTTGAAGCTGTCAACCCAAAGTACTGTTTCCTACACTTAAGAACTAAAGAGTATATTACTGCCTTTCACATTCAAGTGGAGAGGACCTATATAAATAAATCATTGTAGGGAAGTACACTATGGTGCCTGTTCCATAGCTGGAATAAGTAGGCTGAAGAGGCAGAAGCTCTTTATTTTGTTAATATGTTGGAAAGGCTGCAACTTTTGAATATGGCTTTTTATTTCAAGGAAGGAAGGCAGACTTAGCTGACTGAGCAGTTTGTTCTGTGGGCATAGACCTACGTAGTGTCCCCACAGGTTCAAAGTCATCAGTAGGCATCAGACTCACTGGGAAATGTAGCTGTAACTGTAAAGAGGAATTCTGTATTCTAACCTACAAAATCAGAAAGGATACATGGGAGAAGTAATTTGGAACTGGAAATAAAAGCTGTGGTGATAACCAGATGAGAAGTGGATTCAGAGCTGACTTGCTGTTCCAGTCAGAGTTTTTGGCTCATAGAAGGCAGGAAAGGTTTTGTGACACTGGCCTGCAATATTTTCCCCTGCCAGACCCTGAAAGACAGTTCTAAAATAGGGCTTTTGGCAATGAACACCCCATGCATTTTCTTTATCTCTCCAGATGCAACTAATATTAAAAGCCTTGGGGTTTTAATCATGGAAATTTGCAAGCTATTCAAGTTTCTTGGGATTGTTGCTGTTGCTTTCTGTTTAGTTAAGTGATTCCTTGTTGACACTGAGTTTTAATGTCCTACTTTGATTTTTACTTTGTACGTTAGGTAGAACCTGCTGTTGTGCTCTCTTGATGTTGGTCTTTCTTACAGCTTATGTCCTTTTTTCCACAGCAGCAGTCAGAGACAACTGACACAGGTTTCTGCAGTAGAGAATTGGGTAAACAGTAGTGAACAGAGACATACAAAACTAAGAGGAAAAGTGCAAGCCCTTTTTGTCAGGCAGTTTCACCCTGCTCTCAGCCCACATCACCTTATATGTCCTTTCTTTTGCTTATTATTAGCAAGCAGGGCCTTAATACGCTAATTTAGAAATGGAAACAGTAAGAGGAAGTTTTGACACCATCAGTTTTTAGGATCTTAACATAGTGCAGTGCAACATAAAGAGAGAGCCCCATCTTCCACAGCTGTAAACACCTGGATCCAGCAGATTAAGATTTCATTTTGCATTTAACTATATAAACACTTGCTGCGTTTTGACATCTCCCTTTAGTGTAAATCATTGGCATTTGTTTGCCATAATGTGTGCAGATAGCACGGCAAATGCACTTCCTAGTTCCGTGTGAATGGGTCTACAGAAGTAAAAGGATAGTAATTTAGAGTTCTGTAAAGGGGAAAATCTGGCTAATGGTTTATCTATGGCATGTGCTTTGCTTGAAACCAAGCAGAATATGCAGAAGTTTGGTAGAACTGGCTGAGAAGATATCACTATAGTCCTGTTATGCTGCCAGAGGGGTTTTGGCTGGGGTAGAGTTGATTTTCTTCACAGTACCTAGTTTGGGACAGACTTTTGGACTGTTTTGGATTTCTGCTGAAGACACTGTTGGTAATCCAGGGATGTGTTTGTTTCTGCTGAGCAGCACTTACATAGAGTCAAGGCTTTTTCTGCTTCTTGTACCACCCCAACAGCGAGGGGGCTGGGGGTGCCCAAGAACTGACCCCAACAAACCAAAAGGGACATTCCATGTCATATGGTGTCATGCTCAGCATATAAAGCTGGGGAAAGAAGGAGGAAGGGGGAAACATTGGGAATGAAGATGTTTGTCTTCCCAAGACACTGTTAGGAGTGATGGAGTGCTTTCCTGGAGATGGCTGAACACCTGCCTGCCCGTCAGAAGTGGTAAATGAATTCTTTGTTTGGCTTTGCTTATGTGTGTGACTTTTTCTTTTACTATTGGACTGTCTTTATCTCACCCAGAGGTTTTCTCACTGTTACACTTTCCATTCTCTCCCTCATCCCGCTTGTGGGGGAGTGAGCAAGTGGCAGCGTGAGGCTTGGCTGCCAGCTGGGGTTAAACCATGACAGTGGAGTACGATAAAGACTGGAAAGTCCCTTCTACCAGATATCTGCATAAAAACCTCCTTCTTTTAAATCTCATGGAATTATTTAGATGTTACTGTAGTTTATGCTGAACCTCCAGCACTGACTAACAAGTAGAACCAAGGGTAGGGGAATCACAAGGACATTCAGGAATGACGTGGTCAGAATGAAAAGGATCTGTTGTTGCATGTCTTTGATTCCTCATCCTCAGGGTCATCTTGTTTCTTCTTGATCCTCTGGACTTTTCTTATATATTACTCATTTCCCACAATTGATTGAGTATCATTTCATATCTCTTAGAAACACAGGAGCAAGAAGTGAGGGAGGACACTTGCACCTGCAGGACTGGATACTTTTTTCAGTGGATTTAAATGTATAATCATTCTTGTGCTGACAGTTTTATGTTAATTCCCTTGTGACAGAAGTTAAGACATTTGGCATTTCAGGGAAATATTCAAAATAGATTAGCTCCAACCCATCTTCCCAGAGTGGGGGTTTTGGAGTGTGTGTTTTTTCCCTGTGGAAATCCAGGGGCTATTTCTGTTGGGTACTTTTTGCAGTGTCAGAAAAGCAGTCTTCTGCTCTCAAAGTCAGAAAATCCCACACATGAGTGTATAGAATTGCTCTGAAGTGCTGGCCGAATTGGGTATTTTTCATTCCCAGAGATCCTGCCCTGGAGTTCTCCCTGCTTTTCAGCCCAAACCCACAGGCTCCCTGGGGTTTGCAGGTGGCTCTTTGCACTCTTTACTTTGAGCCTCTGCCAGCATGGCTTTAGGGTATGGGATAGGAAAGGGTGTCCAAAGCTATTTTGTCTTTCCCTCCTCCCACTCCCCACCTGCAGGTCCTTCACAGAGAAAGGGAATAAGGATGCAGGCTTGAAGCTGAGCTCTTCTCATATGCAGGCGTAATAGGATCCTTTCCCGACAAAGGATCCCCCTCTCCCAGTGGGGGCAAAGGACCCTGCTCACTGAGGGGACCCACTGTCCCAGATAATTAGCTAAGCAGCTGCTGTGTGTCTGAATGAAAAGGGGAATAGGGAGGTTTTTTCTCTGCCGGGGAGCCGGGGCAGCATTCCTTGGAGGCAGCCCGCGCATTCCTCCAAAGCAGTCGGTGCTGACAGTGATGCGGGCTCAGCTTCCCGAAATTTGTACACAGCCACTTGCTTGGCCTAAGGTCCTTCATTGTGAGAAAGCTCCTTTCCTGTGCAAAGCGCTAGTCATTTATCCCTGGATCAGTGGGAGAATATGTAGCTTGAGTTCACATGTGGCATGTTCCACTAATTAATGCATAACCATTTATCCAGACAAAATAAGATCAGATTCAGAGGGAAAAAAAGGAAATTTGTAATATGCAAAACAAAGTAATCTCAGCAGAAGCAGCAGTTGTGTTAATGCAGTGGTGGGCAATATGCCTGTGAATGAATCCCTTCTTCGTGCATTTTCTAGGGGGTCTGAGAAGAAAAGGAGAGTGCCTTGTCTGGCCAACACATTTATGACTAACTTTCGTGGACAAAAGCTAAGCTAAGAAAAGAGCCTATTCTTGGCACAGGACCAGGTCTTTTCTTAGAGAACTGCTTTAATTTGTTTGACATACAGTGAAAGACTGGCACACTACGCTAATTAGTTTTATATACAGTTGTTTTATAGATCTGCAGCACTACATGTACCCGTGGGCCTACTCGAGTGAAGTCTACCAGGCTGGTTACTGATGCCTTTTCACAGGAGTGGACCCATTTGCCTGGCTTCTTTCTGTATTGCTTAATTTTTTTAGTTTTACAATTGAATGCATTCATTCAGATAAAATGACATGCATTTAAAATTGGAATAGTGCAGTAATAAATCTAGAAGTGTGTCATGGACATTCACAGAAAGAATGAATGCCAAAATTTCTTACCATTATAAACACTTTTCTTTGTTCTTTCAAGTTTTCTTTCTCACCAGTGCTGCTGGAAAGGTAGGCAGTTCATTTAAATTTTGAAAGCCTTTTAATTTTATCACTAATACTTCTTCCTAGTGAGCATAAAAATAATATTTTATTCCTTGTTGCAGGGAGAGGAATTAATTTTTTTAGTTTCTAAGTACTGGCTAATTTACAAATGGTTACTGGAAGCCAGAGAATATTGCTACCTCTCTCCCAGGCAAGGTAAAAATGAATGGCAGGAAATGTTTCAAATGTCATTTAAGTGGATCTGCACCAGGTATCCTGCTAATGTAATCAAATGGGGAGTTAATCTCCCTTTCATGTTTTTGTAAGGAAAGGAGCTTCATCTTGAAATTATAGTTTAAAGAAAAGAGGCATGGATGGGAGATATGGAGGTCATTCAGGCAGCAGCAAGTGAAGCAGAGCAACTCCCATTTGTGCTCAGCCAGATGTTCACAAGCCTTTGCCAACAACTCAGAAGGCTGATGCTGTATAAATTACTATATCCCAGGGACTAATTCAATGGGTGTGATGGAAGAGGAAGGGAGGAGGATGGTACCCTGTCGGTCAGAGGTCAGGTGTAACACGTGGGACTGAACCAAGCAATGTTCAGCCAGTTCCACTTTTTCTTTTATTAGTGTGGATTGAAAACTCTTTTTTTTCCCCATAGAAGGCAGAAGAAAAGTCAGTACTTTATTAGGAATATAAAGACAAATTATTGTTTTCTTTTAAAAGTCCCTTTTCCCTCATAATCAAAGGAGGTTTGAATGAGATTAATAAAATTTGAGCTTCTGACAATTATCTTGGAAAATATAGAATCTATTTGAAAGCTGCAAGTTGTCTGATAAAATAACTTTTAAGACTTCTCTTGTTTTCTGAAAAGACATTGATTTCAAACCAAACTGCCTTCCCTCCACTGCCACATTTGTACCAAATTCACCTATAGGAATCCCTTTTCACTTAGCCTGAATTGTTTTTCACAAAAGTAAAACCAAGCAAAAATATAGTGTAATAAATAATATTTTTCTTTTGGAGCATAAAGGCTTCTCTTAAGCAGAGTTCTGCTGTTGCAGGAAGATAGCCTCTTGCAAGTTGCTACCTGTCACACATGTCTGTCTCTACCACAAGTCTGGTTATCTATGATTCTCTGCCACTAGAAACAAGTGCTGAGCTAAGGGAATCTCTCTGTCTTTCGAGGATATACACCTCCCTGCTATGATGTGAAAGATAATTTAATAAATGTGACTCTTGGTTCTTGCAGAAAGGTAAATGGAACTCAGGCCCATACCAGTACCTGGTTTTCTATCAGTTTCAAAAAAGTTGACTCTGATTTTGAATGTCTGAGATTAGCAGTGCTGATGCTTTTCAATTTCGTAGTATATCTTACAGATTAGAAACAGGGTTTCAAGGTTAATGGAGTGTCAACTGCATCCCAGTGTTGCTCTATCAGTGGGAAGCCCATGGAGGGACTGAGTGACTTTTCTTTCGTTAAGCAGTGCCCTCTAGTGTTAACGTCAGAGGGAACCACAAGGAGAATTTTCTGGCATCTGTGTATATGCAATTACAACTGTTTCACAGCCGCGGATGCAGCTCTTTATTTCTTGAAGAAAAGTAGTACAAGTGTCAGCAACAGCGTCGCTTGTCAGGACACGGCTGTCAAAGCCACCATCACTAATAGGCAGATGAAGTCTGTGTGTCAGATATCGCAAACTCCCTGGCCCATAAACCCGCTGACCTGTTTTATCTTA
>WAAG01054400.1:56557-67951 GCA_013390105.1 Tichodroma muraria | reverse complement strand
AATCCATCTGCAAGACTAGAAAGGTGGGAGTGCATCTATGCATGTGGAAGTATATGTTTTGATGAAAACTTGAGGACTAAACTAACAAAAAAAAACCCCTTTGAGTGGGGGTTTTTTAAGGAGCTGTCAGACACTTGTACAGTTAAATGGCACTGAATGTTGACATGGTCTAGATCTTGGGTTATGAGATTGAATGTACAGGAATTAATTGTACTCAGGTAATGGATTCCCCTGAGAACTAATGGCAATAACAAGAGGAGCCAACACCTTAAGAGGAAAATGCCCTCGAATCTGTTGAAAGCTTTTAGGAAATGATTCGGGCACGACGTATATTTCTAGCCTGTGTCAATATTGCAGATGCGTAAATTATACATGACTTACAAAATAAGAAAAGTTGCTTCTAGGGAGCTCTTGTTTTTTGCCTGTAAGGATGGAGCCACCTTGCAACATACGTAGAGAATATTACCTGTCAGAAATTGAATATTGAGTGAAAGTAATCGTTTTAATCAAGAGTAGTTAAAAATGAGGCTGAGTTGAAGGAAAAAAACAACTGCTCAGCTGAAAGACTGCTTCCAGTGCTGTAGACATGCCCTGAGATGCATATTTTTGTATTAGGAATATTGATCTGGGCCATGGTTGTACCCTGCATTACCACTGTTCTTCCTGATAATTGCAACCAAGATTTCCTAACTCTCTGAATTCCGCTCCTTTCTCTGCACTCAAGTTCAAAACACTTGGTGCTGGTGTGTCAGATGAAGGAGAGCTCTGCTCAAAGGAGCAGCTTCTTGGTTCATGGGTAGATAATTGGCAGAATCTACTGGCCGAGGCAAGGACATTCTGGTTTATATCAATTAGAATTCTTGGCAAATCATCTGTAGTGATTGTGGGTGTTTTCCTAAGAGAGTTGCTGTAAAGGGATGTCATTGAGGGCAGTGACTGAGATACACTGAGCTGAGTGCTGTAGAGGAGCCTGAGACAGTGCTTCTGCTAAGAAATACCCTAGGCTGATTTCTTTTAAGTGGTTGTTTTTTTTTGTTTTTTTTTTTTAAATTTAAAAGCAGTATTGTTTCCACACATGTCTGTTTTCTGTTTCTCTTGAGTGAGCGTCCATTTCCTTCTCATTCTTTACAGTGCCTTGTGAAAACTGAATCCCTCTTGAAACCAGGAAAGCCACTTCCAGTTAAAACTAGGTGACAACAGAGGGATGAGGTTGCAGATGAGAGATGTCAAAGACCTTTGTGTTCTACATTTGGCTACCAGGTCAGCCCTGGTGCAGTGCTGGATGTAGAGTGGATATTGGTAGCCCTGCTGATGCATTTGCTTTCTTAACCCACATCACCCTGGACTTTTTGCTTTCACTTCATTGTTCTTTTGTTGAGCCATCAGACTTTCTGAACAAGCTGCACAAGTGAATGCTGGAGATGTGTCTGTTGGAAGGAGGATGGTCTGGTAGCTAACTTAGAGCTCTGCAAGTCCAGTTTCAGCTCCACGATCTACTTACAGATTCCCTCTGAGAATTGAGTAGTATGATTTTAGTCTGTGCCAGCCTCCTGTCTTTTAAAAGACACTTTTCACCTTGGATGGGAACTGAGGGTAAACATAGAGCCAGTGAAATCTCCAGTAGAGTGGTTGAAGAAGTAACATAATTCATAACCAGGATGTCTTTCTCTAATATTTCTGCACAGCCTAAATAGTATCCCCGAAGTCTTTTTAGCAGTCAGGGTGAGATGATGAGCACTGTATATGGATGGGAAATGCAGGCTGGTATATCATGGCAGTGATGCCAATGTGCATGTGAGATCCCAGCATCCACTGTCCCGCTCTGATCACTGAGGATGTCTCACCTCTCTGAGTGAAAGTGCTTCCTTGGACCTGGGACACCAGATGTTAGCTTGGGCTCACACTCCTCACCTGGGATTTCACTAGCGAGTGCTGCCATGTTCCTCATGTGGCTTTGCCTTGTGTAGCCTCATCTGCTCAACCCCTCTGGCCTGCCTGTTGCATGTGGGCTTTCAGTATTTACTTTAGGGTCATGGTAGAGTCTGTCACCTTGCCTTCCAAACGTCACTGGGCAAAGTCCTTTTCAGAACCTGGCTATTTCATGGCTGTACAGCCTACCTCAGAATAGTTGCTGTCCCTGGTATGTGAATGAGTAAGATCTTAATAGGATTGACACCTATAAAACATTCCCTCTGAAGTCTGAGATGAAAGTGAGACATTTCCTTTTTCCTTCCAGAGGGCTTATCTGCAGCTGTAAGAGGAGGGAGGTGGTTTCCTTTTCTAATATGTATCATAGATCATATCATCCTATCCTATAGCAGTGTCTGTAGCACTCCAGGGCACCATGCTCTGATGCCTCACACTATGGGAAACTGGGAATGAAAGGTGACTCTGCCAAGAGGCTTCTGTCTGCACTGGTAGGATAGTACACGTGACTCCTATGGCACTACCTGGAGCTCGCTCCTGATACAGTGGAAGGGAAATAGGGGAAAATTAGGTTTGGGTTCAAATATTCCGATTGCAAGGATACTCCCTGGGATTGATCAGCTTGCTTGCTAGTGGCATAGCACAGGGAACAGAATAAATAATTTGTTTGGTTTTGCACTGCAAATGCATAAGCCACCCTTGCTTTGGCTTCCAGCCCAGGGTGAAAAGGCTGGCTGATCACCCTGCTCTTTCAGTGCTGACAGCTGTTGTTGTCAGCACAGACAGATGTGACTTGGGTCTAAGACAGGGATAACAGTGTGAGTGCTTTTTACTGGCAAGGTAGATTTTCAGGAGATAATGCAGTTTGTCTGTTGCACAGTTAAAGGGAAACGAGAAAGGCTTTTCTGTTCTCTTGGTGGATTTTCCTCAGTTTTTTTTCATTCTGATTCCTCTGATGCCAGGAGATTTGCTCAAGTATTCTAGTACTTAACGGTCCTAGATTATGTCTTTGGTTCATCCAGTCTCAAACCATTCTTCCTCATGCCAAAACCAGTTACCTTACTAGCATGGAAGCAGGCAGTTCTGGGATACCTCTGACTCTGCAGATCTAAGTCTGTGTGTTTGATCCTTATAAAAATGTTTTGGAAAGCTGAACAAGAAAACAGTGTAGGAATTTGGTGGGCAGATAAACCGCATTCCTGTTTCAGGCTGTTTATTTATAGCTTTAACTTTTTTAAGGCAAAAGGAGAATATTTTTAGCTTGCTTTTTTTCCCTCCATATTAACCAAAACAAATTTCCTTCTTGAAGGAGAGGGTGGAGTTGGGAGGAAGGAAGGGTGGAACTGAAACTGTTTCATTAAATCAGTTTAAATATCATTAACACACCATTTTGTTTTTACATTACAGTTCTGAGCACAGAAGAGTCCCTTTACACTTTCCAAAGAGGGGAAGCTTTGTGTACAGAGGGGATGAGTGAGGGCCTTGGAGACAATGAAGTGGTTATGGAAAGCTTATGACTTCTGCTTGGGGCGAACTGTCAGGAGGGTAATCCAACTCTCCTGACTGCTGGTATCTGTGTTTTGATGGTTTTATGGTAAACTGCTTCTGAAGTAGAGAGAGCAAGAGCAGCTCCAGCAGTTTCCTTACTAGGTAGATGTGACTTTGGCTTTAACTTTCATGATTATTGACTTCAGTGTGCTGCAGAAAGGCTGGCTGAATCCAGGGCCTGTGGATCAGCTTTGTAGAAGGAAGGATGAATACTTCATACTTTGAGACTGAGTGATAGCCCAGGAGCTGGTGCAGAGCATTGCTGCTCTTTGAATCTCTTGCACTTTGATGTTGATTCTTCAGTACCTTTTAGTTCTCCCTCCCTCTGTTGATAAGAGCTGAACGATCTTGACAGCGCAACAACATCTGCGAAGTTCACCTCTGGTGGTGGAGTGTAGAGCTCCTCATGCTGTCCTGTCTGACTGCACACGTTACTCAAGATTAGATCCTAAATTATCCCTTTTTGCAATGTTTTACTCTTGCTGTGTGTTCTCCTGCACTGTAGGAACCGATGAAAACCAGAAGTTATCTTTGTGTCTAAAGAAATAAAAATGTTCCTGTTTTAGAAATACACAGGAAACATGCCTGCCCCAAAACGTGTAAGTTCTTCTCATCCAGTGATAACCTGTTACCAAGTTATTGAACTCTGTGTATGAGCTTAGACCTGGAAAGACCTGAAAGCCTGATTTTCCAAGCTTGAGTCCCAGGGAAGTCTCCCTGCTTATGAGGGATCAACATGGGGCAGTAGCCCTTTCTGTGGACTCTTCAGTCTTCTCTTTATCTGCTTTCTTCTCCTCTTTGACTTCTCCCACTGGGAAGTTGCTCCAGATCACAGCTACTTCATACTTGGATTTCTCTGACCTCCAGCCAAGAGGAGTTCATGGTTGGTTTATCTCATTTCTGCACTGATATAATCCTATGGTTTAAGCATCTCTTCACATTTCTTGCGGCTCCCTCTCCTCAAGTGTGTTTGCTGGCAGTGATCCCATCCTCTATTGTGCTGTGTTTTGTCGACTTAAACAAGTCAAACTTTCCTGAGATAGGCCTCTTAGTCTCACCAGCACTTCCATGCACCTGCTTTCAATTCAGTAAATTATCTTTATCTTTTATCTAAATTATCAATTTATCTTTGAATTTTGCTGTGACCAGAACAACTCACAATAAATGTGTGAGAAAGGACTGCTTGCATTAATGCTGGTTTCAACACCTAACCATTAACTGTGGCTTAAGCATGATCATATTTTATATATATATATATCAGAATCCTCAGGTCTTGCTTTGGGGACATCAAGTAATGGTGACTCTTTCTGTACAGGGATAGTTCTGTCAATGGCTTGTTACTTTGAAGTTTAGCTAGGTACCTTAATTTGCATATGCTGCCTTCACTCACTGCATCCTGAAATGCCTTTTCCTTGTTAGTTTACAGAGGCTTTTATTATCAAAAATCTGATTTTTTCTTAGAAGTGCTCTAATACTTGTAGGCTATATAAAACAATTAGTAAATTACAGTAGTTTGTATTTCAGAAATCAAACACTCTTTTTCCAAGAAAAAGTCCCTTTTAAGGTCTTTGAGTATCCAAAAATGGCTCTGTATCAACTTGCATCTCCAGATGACACTAGGCACTGCATCAGCAAGAGTATAGGCAAAGAATGAAAATAAAGTCCATTATTTATGACCCTCTCTCTGAGGTTCCCTGGCTTGTGTGAGAAAAGTGGAACTACTTGGAAATACTTTGCTTCCCCCTGGATTTCTGGCTTCTTTGAAGGTTGTCTTGATCTTTGTGAATAATCTTGGTTTATACGTTTGATTTCATGCCAGCAAACTAAATCTTTCTGTAATGCGCATTCCTTCAGGCTTTGTATATCATGAAGATTTGAGGGATATCTCCCACTGTTTGGCGTAGTGCTGTTTTCCTTCTGCAGGCACCGAAGGGAAGCAGGATGTGGTTGTGAGCGAGGCACAGGCTGCTGTGCACAGCGTCAGAGTTTGTTACCTGGCTGTGCTGCCTGTCCGTGAGCGAACTGCACAATCGCTCCCTGGGTCTGCCTTTAAACTGGGGGCAGTGACACTGTGCCTGGCCCTGCTGGGCTCTTGGACTTCCTAAACCCTTCCAAAGACACTCTCTCTCTCACACCTTAGTCGCTGGGTTTACAGGGATGGTAACACAGGGCTGCTAGTGGAGATTGGCTTGTGGTCCCAAACCCACCTGATCTAGCAAGCCAGCAGTCTCACTGTTGGGAGTACTCCTCCTTAGGATGCTGGTCAGGAGGGCTGTGGTTTTCTTTTTCATTCTTTTTGCTCTCTCAATATCTGGTTTTTGTTCCACACTGTCTCTTGTAATATACTCTAAATTACCGGCTTCTAACCTTTTTGGAACAACAAACATAAAGTTTCTGGCAGGCTGAGCTCCTTGTTTGTCGTACATCACTGTTCTTGCATTCAGAGTGCAGTAATTTTGCTTATTGGAGAGGCTACAAGCATTTATCTTGTTCCTGTGAGCTTCTGTTGGGGAACCATCGTGTTGCTCTCGGCATAAGGACTGTGTTTTTCTTCTGCTTCACAGTGCCTTCCTCTAAAGTCTTGATTAAAGATGTAGTAGTACAAATACATTAGTCCTAAAATCAATTGAGTGGATACCCCATGCCTTTTAAAAAAAAACAACCAAACCCCAATGGATATAAGTTGCCCTCTGAATTTAAACTGAAATTGTACCATGAGAAAATTAATTGGTCTTTCCTTGTCTATTGGAGTTTTAGTCCAGAGCTAAATGATTTTGGCAAAATGCTTCTGGGCACTTAACTTTGATAATCATGATTTCATCTATAATTATTAATAAATCCTTTCACAGTGACAAGGTTTTGCCTTTAGAAAATGCCTATGAGCCACTCCTGCTAGATTACACTGCCAGTATGTGTATATAATTTATCAGATGTGTATGTTAAGAAGGTAGCTTTAACTTTTTAAGAGGGTGCCTTTAACTGTGTATGTCTTCTCTTAGATGACAACCATTCTTGTTCTCTGGGTATCCTTTATATCATTTAAAGAATATCATAAACTCAGCAATTAAAATAACTTGCCATACATCCCATTGTCATTGAATAATTTTTCACATATGCAATTATAGTGTCTTCTACTTTCTCTTTTCATGTTTTTCCGGAGGGAGAAAGTGCTCTTCTGCTTTTAGAAGTATTCTTTTCCTGCTTTGTTGCAAGTGGTGTTAGCTTGTCCTGCATTACTTTTTTAGTCACTTGTTCTAGTCCTTTAAAAGTGCAATTACATAATTCATATAAATTTAGAAAGGGAAAGATGAAGGTCTCTGCACATGTCTATTTTTTTTTTCCTCCTCCATGGAAGCTAGGAAAAATTCAAGTTAGGATTCTAGAAAGTAATTAGAATTTGAAATGGAGGTTTAAGATTGGACAGGTTCTCATGTATGATGGAGGAGATGATCCTGGGGTCTGTTTGTCTTTCATTGGGAGAAGTAATCTCTCAGTTTTAATAAATGACTGGTTTTGAGTCCTGAAGCAGCTTCCCCATAGCTATGGGTTTTTCTTCTTGTCAGAGAAGATCAGTGTCTGGTTTACTTTGAATTGAGAGGTTAGCCCAGCCCTCTGTATTAACCTAGAGTGTGGGTAAGCAGACAGCCTCTGCTTTGGAATTTGGTCTGAATAAGGCTGATTTTATTTGTTTATTTGTACCACAGCAGTGTTCACCAGCCCCGACTGGCAGCTCGTGCTGTGTAAGCACCGTGCAGCTGCAGGACAAGAAATGGTTCCTGATCAGATGGGCTTCGGCCCACATGGAATAACTGATCACTGCTTCATGGAATTACTGATCACTGCTTTAGTAAATGCTCCTGCCTGAATAGAGGCTTCATCCTAGCTGTGCCCAGCCTTTCCAGACGGAGGGAGCACAGTTTACAGTGGGAGCTGTACTTCGTGCGTACACTGTGCAGCCCGTCTATGTAGAGTAGCTGTAATTGTTTCCCGGGAGTGAAACTTGGGAAACATCCTTGCACACAGGCTTCTGCTTTCCCTGAGTACCACCTGGAGAAAACAGTGATCAGCAGTGAGCTGCTGGTGTCCTGGTGAAGGTGACACAGTCCTGCCTGTGCTTTTCCCAGAGAGCCCCTTGCAGCTGAACAGGGAGAGGAGATATGGGCTGTGTGGATTGTTCTTGCAACCTGCTCCCAGCCATATGTGTTATGGGACAATTCAGCACCTGTCAGGAGAGAAATAAGGGACCAGCTTAGGATTCAGCTTCTATTAGGAGCTCGTCAGTTTGGGCTATATGAGCTCTTCTGCCAGGTCATATATTGGGATGTTTGCAGTCTACATCATTAAGTTCTATTTAAGGACTCGTTTGTCTTGTTCACTTTTAAAAAAAAAAAAAGGTTGTTTTAACAGAAATCTGGGGCTTATCATCTTCCCCTCTGCTCCTAGAATCTGCATTTAAACCCAGGATTAGGAACTGATGGACAGCTCTAATGACATGAATCTAAGGGAGAACAATTCAAAACTGTCAGTCTCGTGAATTTTCCTACGATGCTCTTGAGCATCGCTAAGACCTATTTGTATCAATCTGTAGGCACAGGAATAGCGTTGCTTCCATTTGCATTTTGCTTGCATTTAAAAGGCTGTATCTGCAACTATAAGGGCTCCATCTTTATCCATTTTAAATGGTAACACAGATTACTTAGAAGCCTGAGACTTGTGTTTGCATTCTCTGGAGTAAGTCATCGTAGTGAGAAGAGGATTAATTGCTGCAAATTCCATGTGTGTACTTGCATCTCATCTCTGCAGTCATATTGATGCTTTGAGTGCACCATTAGCTTCAGATGCCTATAGCCCAGCTGTCTGCCTCTGACTGACTTATATGGGCTCTCCTTCCAGACAGGAAAGGGAAAGAGATACATTAGGACATCGTTCATCTGACCCTGCTTTAGCCAACTGCTTTAGAAACAGATGAATCCTGTCCTGCTGGTGACTGTTTCTCTCCACTGACTGTAGTGTCAGATGCTGATGTCAACATTTGCTGAAATGAATCCTGTATGAAATATATCTAGTTTTAAATTTAACTGGTCAGGCATTTTCACTGAAGTGTAGTTCCCAGCCGGCAAACACGTCCTGGTGCCCAGGAAGGTGGTTGTGTGCTGTAACTTTCTCTACTTTTATTCTCCAGCTCTTTATCTGGAGAATGAAAATTATTCCATCATGACAGGAACACTGGCCTTTAGAAAGCTCCTTTTATCTACACAAATACTTTCTGCGGTATTTTTCCACTTTTGCTTACCCATCTTAGAGCTGGATTAACTTCAGAAAGACCTCGTATGGAACTCTGAGGCACATTTATTTCTTTGACCAGTAAATCAGTATTATAGTTTCCTGGGGCCTGGAAAAGAGGGTATTATTATGGAGTTAGTATAAGTCCACTTTCCTGAATGCTGAATTTCTGAGGTAAAGATATAAATCTCCCCTGTGCAGGAGAAGAAGCTATATGAAAAAGACTTCAGGTGCCTTATTCTCTTTGCGTTTATGCTTGCTTGCGTTTTTCTACCTTCCTCCCTTTCCTCAGGTGTTGCTATATATTACTTAATCTCCTTTGAGGTAAGTATAGCTTCTTTGTCACTGTGTGGAACATATTAGTATTCAGAAGAGCCTTTTCCTGTGTCAGCGCCAATATTTTGCTTCTTTGTAACCCTAACCCTCTTGGAACTCTCCAGCTAATATTTTTCTTTCCTTCTGTCTTTTATTGACTGTGGTACATTGAGTATTGCTTCCCTCCACAGAAACTTTTTGGTTTTTGTTCATGTCTAATACATCCATTTTATGAAGGCATGAAATCTATTTACAGAGGAAAGCAAAGCTGGTTGCAGGGGCTTGATGGAAATGACAGTAGGAAGCACAGGCTCCTGAGCCATGTGTTTTGTGTAGATGAGGTCTAGCATGCAGCAGAGAGGCACAAATTCTGTGGCTCCAAAGGATCCTTCTGGTTGTCCAGTCCATCTGGGAGGAGTTGTGCTGAGGCTCGCTGGCAAGGGTTTAGGTGAGCAGAGAGGGTGACAAAATGGGGTTCCATTCTCCCAGCTCATGCCAGAGGAGACGAAGTCCCAGCTGCTTTGCCCCTCTGTGTCTCTTCCCCACCATTCTTTCTCTGCTTGCACTGCAAACTGCGTCAAGAAGAAAATTTATTCCTCCAATGCCAATACAAAACACAGCATGTGGAGCTTTGCATCCTGTCCCCTGCCCCCCTTTATTTTCCTTCTCTCTGTGTACTACTGCCATGTTAGGAGACACTGAAGGAGTTCCAGTAACTGAAGCTGATTTTCACATTACTTTTCTCCCCTCCTCACTGTAGTCATATAGCCTTGACACAATCTCATTGTATGCTTGTTTTAAAAGGCTCGGAATTCTCATTGCACGCAAGGGAGGAGGGATGACTTACCTGCTTTGCAAATATTTATCATCATCTTCACATGTTGAAGCTCTCAAATAATTTCTGCGAGGATCTTCTCGTCCACAGCAGATTTTTGGACCACAGAACTGAAATATATGGGCATAATAGGCCGTGCAGGAATAGTTGGGTATTTTCCTGGTGTGGAGAGGAGATCTCACCAGCTGCTTTGGTTCTGGTTGAGATCCCCTGAAGTTGTAGGGAGATAATACTTTGGGTTGCCAAGGTAATATAGTAGTGAGGGATTAAGAAAAGTAGACAGCTGATTGTGGCTGTAAGGAAAAACACTTTATTTGTTTGGGAATATTATTCCAGGCCACCATTCCTTTTATCATAGATTAAACGTGGTTGTAGCTTCTCTGTTTTCATCTGACGTGCTCAGGGCCTGAAATGCAGACCTGTGATTCGGGGTTGCAGACAGTGTTTGTGTCTCTTCTGGCATCTCCCTAGCAGAGTTGTCTTGTTCACAACTGGTCTCTTAAAGGATGCAGCTAACTTGTCACATTTAGGCCACCGAGTCAACTGGTTCAGTGAATCAGTGTTGTTGGTTATTTGCAGTGATGTCCAAAATGCACCTTCAGATAACATTTATTTTTGAGCAATCCACATTTTGGTAACTCTCAGCCTTCTCTATAATTTGCAGATAGTCTAGTCTCAGTTTTGCACCTTCCCTTTGGTGCTCTCCCAGCCTTACAAGAATGTTGTCAAACCAAAAGTGGCGATGGTCACCCATGAGCTGTTCAGAAACTTCTGATTCTCTGCTTTAAAAGTGCTGGAAATCTAGTTCATAGATGACAAATCTGGCCACCTAGGCAAATAAACAAAACCAATCAACACACCAGAATTTTTCAAGATGAGGTAAAGCTCTGACAGGAATAGAGCAGTAGGAGAGAGTTGGTGGTGGGGAAATCTGACAAGTTAATTTATTTTTGGTGTTTTAATTGGATTGGTTGGGAGACAGAAAGAAAAGATGGTGCAGGAGACAAGAGTCATGGAGTCCTGGGAAAGGGGAGCAGGGAAGGAACTGTAAACATGACCAGCAAAATAATCTCCTTCGTGTGCAAAGTCCATTTAAATGTAAATTACCCCAAGTGATTTTTAGTGGAATTTTTTATCAGTGCAGTGTAGAAAGAATTATTTTTCCTCTTGTTTAAATACATGATGCAGACAGCTGTAGAGAGCTATAAACATCCCTCATCTTCTCTACCTTCACACCCACTTCCTCTCCTTTAGGCTCCGTGGAGCTGTTCCCTGCAGCAATGCTTCCAGGTAGTGACACTGTGGATGTTCACTTCAGTCACCAGAGCCCTGTCAGGGCCAATTAGCATCCTAATGACTGGCATGTGCCATCTTGGCAACATTCAGTCTGTGCTCTGTACCAGGGGACCTCTCCTCTGAAGAACCCATCTTGTCTCATCTGGACCATACTGGTCATAGAAACCTGTAAAAAAAAAAAAAAAAAAAAA